>JAOVVB010105422.1:0-12935 GCA_028570985.1 Heterobranchus longifilis | reverse complement strand
AAAGCTAAAGCTAAAGCTAACTGTATGCTCAGATTCTTCTTCTCTGGTGTTTGACGTGTCGTAGCCTTTATCGCCCCTTACTGGCCCGGCCAGCGTTTATGTGTTCTAATGTAGACGCAGATATTTATCAAAACTGAGGTCGTTTTTTAAACGGAGGAGAAAAATATCTGTTTATGAAAATATCGAGATACATGTAGACAGGGCCTAAATAGTTACCCAAAAAGATGGTGTATCCAGACACATACTGACTGTTGTAAATGAGAGATTTTAATGTTGTTAAATTTGCACTCCTTGCTCAAACGAAGCCAGTAAGGGAGATTCATGTTCTGCTGCATTTCCCTGAGAAGGAAGCTGTTATGAGCACAGGCCTAAATTAAATCTCCAATGAATGTTTCACCCCCCCGGTCCCAAACTAACACACAGAAAACAGAAGACTCATCTGTGTGTTGACAAAGGTGCTTAGATGTCCCAAAAGAAACGAGGAGACATCTGTTTATGGAACCGGATGATTTTTACATCCACGGCATCTTTTCTATCCTAACACCTGTGAAGATCATCGCACGCACTGGACACAAGATCGTCACGCACCGGACACAAGATCATCGCATGCACTGGACACAGGATCATCGCACACACCAGAGATCATCACAGACACCGGACACAAGATCATCACACACACCGGACTCAAGATCATCACACACACCAGAGATCATCACAGACACCAGAGATCATCACAGACACTGGACACAAGATCATCACAGACACCGGACACAAGATCATCGCACACACCAGACACAAGATCAGCACACGGATTGATAATGACGCTGGGCGTTTCATCTGTCAGAGATAAACGCCTAAAACATTGCGAGACAAAGTACTGAATGAACGCCATGATGCTTTTAAACACAGGATGTCTACTCAAGTCTTCCCTTTATAGCAGCGTGTTGTTTCAGTAGTATTATAGATTTGATCAGATTACAGATCTGATGGAAACAATGCCACAGTATGTGTTTAGTATGCACTGCTAGTACACATCCTGTGCTATTATTATTATTATTTTTATTATTATTAGGGTGATTCCGACAGTAGAGGCTGATGTCCCAAAGTTGAATGTGTTGAGCTACAGTTTACAGTTTGAACATTTGTGAACTAATAATGGCTGCTGTGGTGCAGACACCTGGGGCCACTGGAATAACAATAGAAAGAAATATTTCACTACAGTGTTTTTGATTAGAATTTACTCAAGGTGGGCTTCTGATGGACGGGCTGAATTTTAAGTAGGGATGCACCAATCCGACTTTTTCAGTTCTGATACTGATCCCTGGGCTTTGGGTATTGGTCGATACAGAGTACCGATCCAATACTTAACGAGAGTTTTCTCTGCTGACGTCTGACGTAGTGCGCACACACATCATCAGACGTAAACATAGAAGGGAATTGAATAGACTGGCCCCATTGTCACCGATACTAGATCCAGATATTTGAGTCACTATCGGCCCGATATCAATATTAGATCGGTGCATCCCTAGTTTTAAGACACATCATTGCAGAGTTTTACCCAAACCGTGTAAACGTAAGCAGCATTTAGAGCAAGTCGATCCTCACGTTCTCACCTTGACTGGAATCGCCACCAATTCACCGACACCTTGCCTTTAAGTTTGGGCTCATGTCAAAAACACGGCCTGTGAATCATTTAATTTATTAAGAAAGACTGTTAAACAGTATTTCAAATCATCATTTGACTCCAGTCTGCACTATATATTCTGTATGTAAAGATGGACGTCTCCACTTCCTCCCACTGTACAAAAGTGAAGCCAAAATATACGGGCGCCGCCATCTTGTCGTTGCGCAGAGTCTGCGCAGTAGTCATCCGTTACCGGATATAAAGCGCTGGGATAACGCACTGACATCCAGCACTCTCTCACGCACTGGATGTTTTTGCATTCGCATTTTTTGCACAAAACATTTCATTCATAACATATGTTTGCATGAAGTCCAGTACAATGTAGCTGGAGGGCGCCGTCGCTTAGCGCCGCCCAAGACGATTGTGATTGGCTTAAAGAAATACAAACAAGCCGGAGTGTTTTTTTTTTCCAGGTTCCAGGTTCCAGGTTTCCAACTATGGCAGGTGTCACGTGATGCCATGGGGCCCAAAAAGACTTTTTCCCATAAACTTACATGGAGAAAGAGATGTCAGTTTTCTGCGTCACAACCCCCGTGAAATGACTCGTTTCACTATCAGGATCAGAGCTGTTTGGTTTGACAACATCCAAGTTCTAGTGCGCCGGCTCTATGGACGCCGAAGGGATGACGTCTTTTTGTAGTCCAACCAGGAAGTTAGGCTATAAAGGAACTACACCAATGGTCGCATTTCACCGTCCTACATCACCGTCCACTACTAAACTGACGGTAACGTTTAACGTCCTCAACAACCTCTGTAGTCTCATTTAGACACTTGTTAGCACGTAAAAGCTTCTAAATTCAGCAGCGGGGTATTTAACGACGTATTTTATGTCGTAGAACAAAATGTTAAAATCTCTGAAGCTTGTGTTAAACACAGACCTTATTTTAGATGTCTAAACAAAAACACATTCAAAAAACACACTGACTTCCAGACGAGAGAACAGGAAGTGATGAAATGATAACTTAGTCTCCCTATGGGCCCCATAACACAGAAGTAGAACTTGAATTTGAAGTTTTAGTTTCTTGACTTCATGTTTAACTGAGCAACTTTCATAGGAATTAACGGAGCTCCGCCTCCAACGCTGTAACCAGGTTTATTGTACAAACATGTTTTTTTCCCCCTATAACAGAATGAACACTCCATGCAGCCAAACCGCAATATCACAATACAAATATAAACTATTACAAATATACTATAAACAAGCCAACTGCAGGGGATGGCAAGCAGCCGCTGGGTTCATGTTTTTTTATTTTTTCCATGAGGCTAGGCCCTTCTTGTTTTACACTTCTATGTGAATTGAATAATTCATAATGAAAACAAGAGTTAAGAGTAATCTACCAGCCACGGTGGTCTAAAGGCTTCCTGAAAGCAGCGGGGATAAGGAGTTGTGCTCCGGTTTGTTTTTCCTCATTCCGGTGATCAGCACATCATGTGATGGCGTCCTTGTCTTAAAGTCTCTGTGTTGATGTTGCAGCTGACCAGTCTTCCAGCTCCGCCCTTTCGTTCATGCTCGCCATAGTGTGATTGACTGTCCGCTTGTTGTGCTAAGTTGCTAACGGCGGAACTCGTGCTTGTGAAATTTGGTTCCGCATTACGTGCATCAATCTGTGTACTATATGTAGATGCAATAATACCGCTTACGGCACTTTTGAGCCACCCTAAATCACCGCAGGCAAAGTTCCATCACCATACTCCAGTGCTAACACAGCGCTAACACAGCACTAACACAGTGCTATCACAGCGCTAACACAGCACGAACACAGTGCTAACACAGCGCTAACACAGTGCTAACACAGTGCTAGCACAGCGCTAACACAGTGCTAACACAGTGCTAACACAGTGCTAACACAGCGCTAACACAGCACTAACTCCGTGCTAACACAGCACTGTGGTGCTGTCAAGTCGTCCATCTTTATATACATGTGTCTATGGTCTACACTGCAGAGACAAACGTGAAGCACCTAAACTAAACTTTTAAAGTAAAATGCACTTTGTCCACTTGTATACACAGGGGACTAAATCCTGATTTGGCACCTTAATCTCTTATTATACCATAAAATGGCTCTGAGAGACCAAATCTGTTTTGTACGACTACAAACTGAACCAGTATTTTGCCTTTTTTTTATCCTCTGTGTGTTTTCAGGAGGAGGAGGAGTCAATTTATCCACTTTTTTAATAATATGTGTTGTTTCATAGTTGGATGTTTATAAGGCTCAAAAAACCCAGTAGAACAATCACCCGCCGCTTTCTTTCGCTAAATTGCACAATTTGAGCCCCATTTTTAAACCTTTTCTCCTTTTGCACACATGTTATATTTGTGGTTATGTTTTGTATTGTTGCTTTATACCATGGGAAGTCTCTGCTCCGGACTCTTTCCCCCTCTCCTCCAGCCCGAGGCTCATGATGTGCACTTCCCAAGACATGTTTGTGTAAATGTCAGCAGTGTCCTGTTGGTCCTCTACAGCGACATCTTCAAAACACTCAAACTGTTCACAAAAATTCAAACAGACATTCTTGGAAAAAAGGAATTGTTGTGATGCCTGAAGAAACAGCACAGCGTTCCCTCTGCGGTGGGAAGTCTACCAAATAACGCTCCTCTTCCTAACTGTGTTTCTTTACCGCATGAAATCAGAAAGACTGAAAACTGTTCTTCACAAAGAGGGGAGAGACTCTGATGAAGCTTTGCAAATAAACCTATGTGCCTACATGGCTCGTACGCTTGTTTGAACAGAATTTCGCCAACTCTCGACAGAAGATGATTTACAGGAGAGTTTGTGAATGTTTTGGAAATCACATACTGTTGTGTGATTTGCTCAAACGAAGTTGTGATGCATGACCGAGCTCTGCTTTCTGCTGACGCTAAAAAGATGCCTAGACACTCTGAAGTTGGAAACTTCTGTTCTAAGTCCTTAAACGGATACCTTGGGGTTCTGAATTGTATTGTATTTTTTCACCAAGCACTTGTCCAAAAAGTAGGGATGTAACGATACAAAAAACAGTACAATAATATCATGATAAAAAGTCCTTGATACTGTATTTTTCGCGATATTAGGCTCTGGTTTGTCTTTTCCTCGTGCCGGTGAGCTACACATCTGGTGATGGTGTTTGATGTACGTTAGCATGTTAGATGTGTTACCATTCACATAACGTGACTCTACTGGTGCAGCGACACACCGTCCTCGTCTTACACACAACTCCGACTTTTCATTATCTGTCCAGTGTGACTGATCGCATGCTAGCTCGCTCGCTTGTTGTGCTAACCTCAGCGCATGTTGCTAACGGTGTACGGCTAAAAGTTTCCGACGCTATAAGTGTGTGTACGCACTGGCCACGAATAAAACAATTTGCGCAAGTGACGCGAGTGACGCGAGTTCATACGGGGCAACGCGTATAACATGAATTACGCTTCGCGAATGCCGCAAATTACTAGAGTAGCTAGTTGAAAAATCTGAACTTCAGCAGCGAATGACGTGAGTAACTCATATGAAGCGAGTCAAAACAAATTATTCCAGCGTTAAAATTTGCGAGTAGATTATTTTATTCATGCCCGGTGTGAACACAACTTCAGGAGTCATCATGACTAAACTTTTGCTTAAAATAAAACTGTATATTGACTTACCCTGCTGTGCGAGAACATTGTTTTCCTGTGTATTTGTCGTTCACGTGAAAAAACACGGGTTGTCTGACGCTTGGACTGGTGAGCTTTTCCCTCGTTTTTAATCTCGTTCTCGTTCTCGTTCTCGTTCTCTCCTTCGTGCGGTCAAAATAGCGATTACAATTTTGCATTTTACAGTCACAGCGACATAAATCTGTTCCTGTCATACTATTTCACCAAGACTTCTGTTATTTTTGCCTTTCTTCCGTGTCAACAGGCTGAAAATTAGCTCCGAGGTATAGCGGTAGACTCCATGTTTGCTCAGGGCAGAATGAACTGTAGTGACCTTTGTTCTTCAGCTGTCATGGTGGCAGCTGCAGCTCTTTGTCGCCCTCTGCTGGCCCTGTTGAAGCACTGACACTAATGGAAGTCAAACCACTGTGATCCACTCATTTAGAAGAAGTATTTCATAGTACGATAAATTCTGTCAGTCCCAAAACGGTATCCAGATATTTTTTATCGCGATATTCGATATATCGTTATATCCCTACCAAAAAGCATTTTAATGAGAAGCAATGTTGTCTGCTAGCCGTAAGATAGCAACGAAACCTTGATACATTTGGTCGCAATGTGACAAGTGCTTGGCCATGAAAAATAACAAACTCAAAATGTTACGGTATACCTTTTGTCTAATACTGCATGCAATAACCAAGACGAACAACTGCTCATTTTGTACATACAATATTTTGGGTTGGTATACTTGGCACAGTAGAAGCCTAATCTGGGATCAATCCTCTGTGTAGCTTTAATAATACCCATTACTTTTAATTCACGGACCTGTTTTCTTTAAAAAAAGAAAAACATTTGAGGCTAAGAGTCCTTTGCTCAGAACTGTTATCGCCACAATTGCGGTAATTGTACGGCAGCCATTTTGTGCCCTTTTGCTGAATCCTGGTACTTCACATGCTAATTTGTACACATGCTACAAACGGGCTGTCCGCAGGTTAGGCTTAATCCTGCCCCCGGGTATCCAGCCCTCAGTCTTTTACAGTGTGCTCTGTCTTTACTATACTCAGTCTGTTTTGAATGGTTTTATATGTTTCTATGAAAACTGTCTTTCCGACTCTTTCCAGACATCAGTGGATTGATTAACCAGACAGACTCATACAGGATGTACAATAGACTAGTGTTTTTGAAATAGAGTCAGTTTTAGAGTTCAACCAGTGTTGCCCAAGTGGCTTTTTGGTAAAAAAAAAAATATAGAATCAGAACTCAATAGAAAAGACATGCAGTAGGGAATTGCTCAAACTAATGTCCTGGTAGTACTTAGTTTTTTTTCTATCTAGTAATGTGTCCAAATTTGAAGTGCTAGAACTAAGCTGTTTTATAAAGATACATTAAATGTAACAGAAAACATATTTAAAATCAACACAGTAGCTTAAAGGGGTACTCCACGGATTTTACACATGACGTTTTCTCATCATTAGGGTTGGGAACCGATAAGAATCGATTAGAACCGATTTGCAAATTGCAAAGAACCAGGTACCTGTTGAAAAATTAGAACCGATTAGAACCAAATCCAACTAACTTTAAATTGGCTTATTTTAATGAAACAATAAAAGTCAAAGTAAGCTCTTAAAAGAATAAAGGTATTTTTGTTTTCTATACATTTGTCCTCTTTTTTTTTTGTTTTTTTTTTCTAATTATTGGAATCGAAACTGGGATACCCAACCCTACTCATCATGAGAAGTACTACTCAGTACTACTTATACACAGTTGTATAATGTCTGGCATTCAGCAGGTCATATATATATACAATCAAGAATCCAGTGTGGAAAAAGACAAATAAGCAAATCAAATAAACAAAATATGAAAAGTAAAATAAATTAAATAGAAAGTAATAAACTAGGGTATCTTAAGATAATAAATAAAAACATCAATAAAGACAATATACCTTAATTGGGGGCTACAGAAAATAAATCCTTAAAATATTGCAATGTACATTCACTTTTGTGTTTGTCATAAGCGATAATGTATCTATGTACAAATTTAATTCAACCAGAAATGTATTTATCAGCATTTAGAAAAATTTGCTTCATGTATGTGAAATTTACCAACTAGAAATATAAGATTTGTAAAGTGCCGTGTAATGTTTATTATTACATTCAAATGTAGTGATGATATCTTTGGGTGTAGAGTCGTCTTGTTATGAATACTGTTTTCAATATCTTTACAAAACACAGACGAGGAGGGGCAGTCACAAAATAAATGCAAAACAGTTTCTGGCTCGGATCCGCAAAAAGGTGCAGTTGACGTCAAGTTTGATAAGTTTGGAAATTATAACTTTACATGGATACATATTGTGCAACATGTTAAAGTGAATTTCTCTGATCTCTGGAGGGAGCTTTCTAAAGCCCTGTCCACATGTACCGGGATATTTTTGTAAACAGATATTTTCCTCTCCGTTTTGGCCTCTCGTCCACATGTAAACAGAGTTTTATGTCACTAAAACAGATATTTTTTTATAACGCCTTCTAAAGTGAATATTTTCTCCGGTAACTCTGGTTACTGTGTGGACGTGTTGTGGATGAGATTTTGGGAAACGATGACATCATCTGCTCAGTTTGTGCATGCCCAGTGTTGCTTTGTGTCATGAGCATGTGCCACGGCTCCATGGCCGGCTCAGCTACATGCTACATGCTACATGCTATGGTTAAAGCCATCAAAATACACTAATATATAAAAGGCAAAAAACTCCAGGGAGAGTGTATATTTGTTTTTCAGGTCGGACCAACGGAACATTTTTCTGACTAAGTTATTTGGCTGTCGGACCTCAGCAAGCTAGCTAACGTTAGCTAACGAGCCGCTAGTTACAGAAAGTGAACCAAACAGCAGGCTGAACGTTTATGCGTTCTAATGCAGACGGAGATATTTATCAAAACGGAGGTCGTGTGGATGGAATTATTTTTTTAAACGAAGGAGAAAAATATCAGTTTATAAAAAAATTCCAGATACATGTTGACAGGGGCTAAAGTAAAACAAAAACCCTGATGATGTCATAGTGATGTCAGTAGGGTAATCTCAGATTCAAAGATGATAACAGTGAAGCTGCACGATAAAATGCATGTGTGGGGAAAAATGGCAATTTAGAAGTTATGGAGAATCTAATGAAAGACACAAATCTGTTGCATTATGGGAAATGTAGAATCCCTTGTTTTTAACCCATAGAGACTAAAAGTCAACATATTACAGCCTCTGCTGTACACATTTTGACCATTCTTTTTTTGTCTCCTACAACAGTGTTTCCCAACCTTTTTCCTTAAGGACCCATTTTCTATCATCAAGTAAACTGACGACCCCTAATACGTGATATATTTTATGGATAGTTCATATCATATTCAATGCATAACAATAACAGGACAGAACAACTGTTACAATTAATACAAATTAACACAACTGCAGGATGTTTGTGTAAAATTAGACATTTGGATGAATTTTGAGCAGATTATTATTTCCTGTGAATATTACATCAGATGAGTTTTCCTCTTATTTTCAGGAACGTTTAAAACAACTCTCTATACACGCAGGGCACAAGTCCCCCTCTATGTTTAGAACATGTGCATTTGCCCCCCCCCAAATAAAAACATGAATGTTGACAAAAATGAAGACATTTCCAATATAAATTGATGCAAAAAAATGCACAAATTGGTGCATAAAAATTCACCAGAATTCAGGAAATTAAATGTTTGATGCTAAAATTTTCCTACAGAAGTGCATTGCATTCACAAAAGAAAAAAAAAATAGAAACCATATCTCATAATTATGAGGTATTTTCTCATAATTATGACATTATTATTATCTTAAATAATAATCTAAACTTTTAAAATAACAATTTCATTTAGTTGTCTTCACAGAAATGAATGAAATGCTGAGATATAGCCCAACTATTTTTATTTTTATTTTTTTAAAGAAACTTGTCTTGTCTCGTGGCCCCCCGTGAAGCTTTGGGGCCCTTCAGTGGGGGTCGGGGGCCCCCGGGTTGGGACCCAGTGTCCATCTTTATGGAATGGCAGTAATAAATCACTGGAGTACCCCTTTAATGATTTTCTGTCCATTCGACAGACACAGAATATCATAAAGCTGTTGTAAATATGAATCACGTATTGAAAGAGTTTCCTGTGTCTGCTCCGTGAGTTGTGATTTTATATCAACAGTCTTCATGTAACCTCGTGCAGTAGAGCTAACCGCTAACGTTGTGATCTGAGTAGTTTACCTGATGTCCTATTGTGCACATATCTGTATCCTGCGCTATACTTCTGCTATAATCCTCACTCCTTTCTGTATTTAGACAGCTAGTCGGTTGAATGTTTCTTACAGCAATCAGAGATTCAAATCTTTTCACTATACAGCAGCCAGCTTTTTTGGCAAAAAATAAATAAAAAACACCTTGTCAGAATTGTAATATACTATACGTATGAATGTTTTTTTTACTCATTTACAGTGGAATTTTCACCTGTTTTTCCTGTCATTTTTATCTGTTGACAGTTTTAAGTTATTGCTTCTAAAGAGCGTGCTTTGCTTTTAACAGTTTTCTCTGTTCCTGCTTCAATACAGCTCATGCTTTACTGAATGATGGCCTGTATTCACTTACAGGTGGTTCTGTAGACACAGATACTGTAAGAAGAATCATCTGTGTCCTCTTAACCCCTAAATTCCACAGGGCACGTCTGCGGCGCGTCCCAGCTCTGACGCGGAGCTGATGGCGGCTGCTCTAGCCGACGGTCGCAGGTGATTTTTAATCGTTTTTAATGTGTAGACATGTAAACTGAAGCGTTATAGACGTTACAGCCTGGTCGCTGTCTGTTTGTCTATTATAAATGTTGTCATCATTAACGCATTGCATTGTGGGATTTTGTGCCGGCGTAGTGTCCAGTGTTGCATACTGTAATATTTCACCAGAAATAGTATGCACATCGCATACTATTCGTTTCATACTAAGGTTTCTCGACATACTAAAAAATCTCACTGTTTTAGCGACTAAATAGCATGTTAGTGTGGAATTTCTGCCACCCAGGTCTCCCTCCATGGAGGCGGCCATCTTGCAGCTACAGGAGCCCAGAACAGACAAACCTGTCTCCAAAACAGGCCTTTCACGTTTTTACATTTAGTGGGCGCCCGCCAGAAATGCACCGGTAGGAAAACATAGAAGAAGACAGTGTTTGTTTTTGTTTGTGAGTAGTTTGTGAGAAGTTTGCAACCATAGAAATTTCCTTTAATTAAATTAAATTTCTATGTTTGCAACCAAAATCTGTTCAATTAGCTTTTTGTCCCTGGAGGCCACCGTAGCTTGTGCATTTCTCTGAAAGGGAGGGGTGAGTGGGACAGTGTTTCAATCTAGAATCTCATCACTAGATGCTGCTAAAAACTTACACACTGTACCTTTCAAACTACACACTGTACCTTTCAAACGTCTCGACTTTATGAATTAAACATTGTTTTGTTTTTTCCGGAGCTGATGATGTAAAAAGCTAATGAGTGCGTCATCTGTTTTCGTTCCTATCTCTGTTGAGAGTTGCACATGCTCAGTACGATCCATGACAGACGCATGCGCACAACGCTCTTATTCTGCACATGTGCTGACTTTTGCACATGTGCAGAATGGATTGTGTTTTCTCTGGATCGGGTAGCAACACCACTTTCTACCTATATATAGTATAGTTGTGACATCACAACCATAGGGAGGTCCTGACGGCTCGTTTAAAGGCACAATGTCTGAATACGGGCTGTGTGCATTTCTCCGTGGATTGAGTATTTTGATACTTTCACAGTATTTATAACACCTTGACCTGCTTTATAATAAATAAAAAAGATGTGAATCTCACTTTTACAATATGGGACCTTTAATATAGAGTGCCATTTTAGTCAATATTAAATAAATAAATATGCCTGAAATAAATCATATTTGTTTAATGAAATAAAAATCCCCTGAAATAAATAAATGTGGCATTGTGAAATAAAAGTCCCTTTAAATGAATAAATGTAGCATTATAAAATAAAAGTCCCCTGAAATGAATAAATGTAGCATTATAAAATAAAAGTCCCCTGAAATAAAAAAAATTTTGCATTATAAAATAAAAGTCCCTTGAAATAAATAAATGTGGCATTATGAAATAAAAGTCCCCTGAAAAAAAATAAAAAGTTGCATTATAAAATTAAAGTCCCCTAAAATAAATAAATGTGGCATTATGAAATTAAAGTCCCACAAAATAAATAAATGTGGCATTATAAAATAAAAGTCCCCTGAAATAAATATGATGTATTCCATAGGCATATTTCTGCATTTATTTATTGAATATTGTTACTTTAACAGTGTTTTAAAACATCTGTGAGGCAGTAGTTGTTGAAAATACAGTTACAGTTCTGATGAATCCATCAAAAGTCCATTTGTTGAAACATGTAACTGATAATCAAATTTCTTTCACAGTAAACCAATAAATACTTTCCACAGACGCCAGAAGGAATACATTTGTATATATTTGTATTGAGCACAAATCTTCCTCTGTTGAAGTAGCAATGAAGGAAATGCAGATATTTGCATGTTGGAACACAGAGAGCTGCAGTCATAATATATTGACACATTTAAATACCTGAGGTGCTTGTTGTCTGGAGTTTTCAGTCTGGTGCAGAGACAGCTGTATCTGGAGAGGACAGCAGAGACAGCTGTATCTGGAGAGGACAGCAGAGACAACTGTATCTGGACAGCAAACTGATTTTAAATCATTGTGGAGAAAACACAGACAAGGTGAGTGATTTTAATACAACCTAAATTGTCCTTTTTTCTTAAATTGTCCTTTATTTTCGGTCACACTTTACTCAAAGGTTATGTCTATAATGCATTATAAGCTCATTAATAAGACAGTATAATGCATTCATAAGGCTTCATAAAACTCTTTATACATGCTTATAATAGTGCATGACAACTTATAACAAAGTAAAGTATTATAAGTGGAGGACATAATGTGTTATAACTTCAGAATTCATAATGTTTTATACCTCCATTGCAAAGTGACAGTGAACTTTTTTGTAGCAGATTTTATTTGCCAAACGTGGGAGAGAAGGTATAATATTTAGTTTAAGACTTTTAATGTTGTAATGAAATGAAATGTAATGATTTGTTTGAACAGAAATGTTGGTGTCTGTAAACACACACTCTTACAACAGATGTGTTAAAAACAACACATGATGTGTTCAATTTTAACACGCATCAGCTCAGGGACAACACATGTTGTGTCAAATATGACACAACTAATATGTATGTTCATTTAACACACATATTGTGTTAAATAGATCAACACAAAGACGTTAAAACATGTTTTAATGGATCAGTGGCTGTGCAATTAAAACTTTACGATTAAAAAACATACATTTGTTAATGTCAATTTATTAAATATTGCATATCATTTAGAAAAAAATCTATTCATATATTGCTTTGTGAATACTACTTTGGTATGGATTGTTAAAATGTCCACAACCCCCAAACAGAGCAACTCAGTTTACTTACAGAGCAGCTCATTGGCCAAAATCTGCGTGCATCCAGAGGGAAACATATTTACAGTGTAGACTTCAACACAACAACAAAAACCATCAATTAAAACA
>JAOVVB010105421.1:0-27163 GCA_028570985.1 Heterobranchus longifilis | reverse complement strand
AAATGTATTGATTTTAACCAAACACCAGATCTTTTCCTCAACATAACCAAGTCGTTTTGGTGCCTAAACCTAACCAAATTGTGACCCATTCACGACGTTAACCACATTTTAAAACTGCAACCGTTACGTTTAGGCTCGGTATGAGGACGTGTCGATCTCCTGCCGCCGGTAGGTGCACTAATTTAAGAAAAGCTCCTGTGGGTCGTATTAGACGGAAGGAACAGACCTATACCGACTTGTTGGTATATTTATTGATAGTTCAATAGCAAGTGGAGTTTATGCCGTTCTTTGTCAGCAATAGAGACCTTTTTACCATTTATTGTGTTTAAAAATCAGTTTATTGTGTGATGATGATCAATAAATAAAAAGCTATTAAAATCAAAACTATTTAGTAAAAAAAGTACTTCGTTTTTTTCTACTATTAGTACCAACTAAAGATGGACTCTGGATAAAAACTATTCCACCCAATGTACATATCTGTTGATAATTCAATTGCAGGAATATGTCCGCAACAAGATGAGCCATTGCTGTTTTTACTTAAGAATTCAAATAGAAAGTCAACTTGTATTTAGTGTTCTTACATCGGTTTCTCTTAATGATGATTGATAAGTCAGAAGCTGTTAAAATTGCCATCCGTTCATTGTAGGAATGTTTGATAAATTCACCTTGGATTCTAATGTTGACACATGCAGACATTGTGTATTTAATTTTAATTAATTCTCTCCTGACCTCTTACTTTAATCATAAAATAAAAGCTACATGCATAAATCTAGCCTTCTTTCATAATCTTCACTAAAAGAGAAACATTCATCACATTTCCACTCACATTCCGACACACACCTGCACGTTCACGCTGTAATACCCTCTGCCTCACCACTTCTGTATCTGCCCTGGCTCTAAATAAACTACTGCAGCTGCAGGGGGCAGGTCACTGAGGATGTTGCTGTAGAAGCACATTCTCTCTCGCTCGCTCTCTCTCTCTCTCTCTCTCGCTCTACCTGTCTTGGCCAGTGGGTCTCTGTTACTTACAGGTCTGCAGGCCTGCAGTCTCTTGACACAGACAGAGAGATGACATATTTATTAGCTTGTCAGATCCTCCTCTGCCCTCCCCCTTGTTCACACACACTCACTTGAATTTACACACACATAGATACACTGCTATTTCATGCCGACTTTACAATATACACTCTTGACTCCTTTAGCACACTCTCCCTTTTTCCCCTCTTCTGTGCGCTTTCTGTTTTCTCTTTTTCTGTCTTTATCTCCCTCTCTCTCTCTTATACCTAAGCTAAACAAAACAATTGGCTCCGCTGTTGGCTAATTGGGACGGGCTCCCGTGGCGAGGTGCGGGCAAAGCGCTTGATGAGGCATAAAATGATGATTAATTAATTTACTGCTCAGTTGGTCATCAAACTGAGAGCTTTATGAGACTCCCAGCAGTCAGCCAGCCCAGCCCAACCCAGTGCAGCACACACACACACACACACACACACACGCACACGTGCACACACACACACACGCACACACACACACACACACACACGCGTTCACAAAAGCACAAATATACTGTAAATGCATTCACAGCTTTTTGATGCTGCCAGCCTTCATCCTGTGTGCGCGCACACACGCGCACACACGCACACACACACGCGTGCGCACACACTCCCTGTGGTCAGTGGTATGCATGGAGTGAGCAGCCCTGCCTTTGCAATGACCTGTGTTGGAAAGTGACTTGAGCACAGGAAGGTGTGTGTTTACTTGTGACTGGGAAGCACCAAAAAAAGACCAGTCAATCACTGTAAATCCTTATAGTTGTGTTATTAATTTCATTTTTGAATTTCCATACACTATTGCTACAGTATTCAACTTCTTACCAGTAGTAGTTATTTGGGGCCACACAGATTATCTTACATGTTCTTTAACTTTCATAACTTCATCCTTAAATTTGAGTAAATATTGCATTAATCACTTAAAACCATAATGCAATTGTAGTGACTAATAGGCCACCACATCTTGATGTGATGACCTGTAAAAATATTGGCATGCAGTTTTTCAATTACACAAAGAGTCAGTCAAGCAATGTCTCAAAAGAAGGTCAAAAGAACAAAACTTTAGCTGAAAAATGTGTGGATTAGGGATCTGATATGAAATTGAGAGGCTATCAGTCACAGGTTGTTTCCAAGTCACATTGCCAGATTGTTTTTCTGTCTTCCTTTCTTCCAGGAATTAGTGATGATGTCTTTGCTACTTTGAATGTCTCTATTTCAATTCAGCTTCTTAGGCCTTGATAGGGGACAACCTTACAGATCATCTGCAGCTGACTGTACTTCAGCAGGCAAACACCTAATCCAGCACTGTGCATACATGTATGCAGTAGCACACACTCTGAGCTCTGTTCATAATAAGAGATACAGGGGGATCATATCTGCTCGCTAAAGAAAGAGGAGGTAATTAATCAGCCACAAACAATTGAAAACAGTAATTTCAAAGATATAAAATCATCTCATGTCTCAACAATGACTTTTTAACGGAAACAGGGAGATAAAAAAGCCCAGGATTGATTTTTGACTTTAACTGTCCTTACACATAATGTAATGCTGGCTCTAAATCCTGATGCCTTAAGAATAAAAAAAAGTTATTAGAGTTTTGTCTCATATGACAGATACAGTGAATGATAGAGAGAGAGAAAGAGAAGGAGAGGGGGAAAATAAAGAAAAGAAAAGCAGTGACAGATTAAACAGAAGTGATAAGCATCAGGGAGAGAAACACCTGGGCTCTAAAACAGGCCGCCACATCTTCATTCCATTCAGTTTGTTTCAGGTCTGTCAGTGTGATTGATCATCTGATGTGCCTGTGCTGCCAATCTCTCTAAAATACTCGTCTGTCTGACTCGTCTTTTCTTACCACCTCCCAACTGATATGCAAATACAGCGAGGAGAGTCAGAAAGAGGAAAAGGTGCCAAGTCAAATATTTTAAGTAGAGGCATTAGGATCTCTTTCAAAGCATGTCAGGGTTGTACAACAATGATCGTCTCATCAGCATCAAAAGCTTGCTTGTCGGGATTATGCAGCACGAGCAATATGTGGTGCCACCGTTGTTAGTTTTGATTGTATAAGACATCTAGTTGTTTATGTGCCTGTGGTATTACACATTTGAATAGGGATCATGGAATATTGTTTATATGGAGGAATTTGCGTTGTCTTTGGCTTAACAGTAAATCATTGCCAAATCAAGAAAGGCATTGTTCTGTGCTTAGTCTGGGTAATTTAACAAGAAAGTTCCTTAAAATCCCACCCAGACTGTACTGAGCCTATAGCTTCATATTTATTTTGTTCCATGCCAAAATATCCTAGTGTTTTTTCCCCTCCACAACCCTGGAGTTCTGATTTCCATATCAAATCCGTATTCAAATAAATATATTTGAATACCGTTTAAACACAGAGGCAATTTGACTTGTTTTTCTTTTTTAAGTTTAGACTTTATAGCATTTTTCCATACATGTTTGGTTGTGTTGTGTAAGTGTAATAATTCAACATGGCTTCTGCATTTTTGGATTGGTGGCTGTCAGTTATCTTATCCTTAGCTGGTTGCATTTCCATGTTAAAATGTATTACTCCATTTGTTAGACAAATTAGTCCATTAAATGTTGCTTAACTGGAAATACCAAATCAGTTTTAACAATCATACTGTCTGAGAATCAACCACAATGTGACAGAATGGAAATTGTGTGTTTCAAGCCTACAATTAAATCCTGTGGTGGTGAAAGAGAAGATGATTTTGATTTGTTGAAAGGATTATTGGTTTATGGAATTAAAATAGTAATCGAACAAACCAAATGAATAAATAACAATGTGCATTTTTTTCGGTTTCTTATGCTATAAATTGGACAATTTAATTACATTTGAGTCATGTAAAGCTTAGTCAAAATGTGATACAAATATATGTTAAAATGAACTATTTTCAATACAATGGCCTTTTGTCTGAATGGTAAACATTGCATGCTTGTGCAGCATTTCCTGATGAAAGCACTCAGACAGGTAACAGACAGACAGCGCTTAAGGCAATTGTAGTTACCTGGAGACACAAAAAAAACATTCATTTTAACCACCCACATTTTTATGTCTATTAAAATGAAATGCAAATTTAGGGTACTTCTGATTACTGACTTTGTGTCAAAGAAAATACTGTACATTGCAAAGGAACAGAATTTGAATAGAATTTCTGAAGTATTTGCCTTTTTTATTCATTTCAATGTGTATGGACCGTCTGGAGATATTACACTAATCATATTTGTAGCCATGGTAGCTAGTGACTATTTACTTGCGAGGGCTACAGGCAATGATGCCTTCTGCTCACACATTCTGGCACGGTGCGCAGCAGGGAGCCAACATGCTCAGAATTGCCATAAAATGGGACCTTTGACTCCATTTACTAGTGTAACTGGAGTATGCCTGTACAAAATGATACATTTAAAACCATGCATTGAATCCGAACCCTCATAAATCTTGGCAGCCAAAAGTTATCTTTTTTTAGTATTCCATGGGAACACCACTGAAGACGATAGCCTCCAAAATTACCATATTTGAGTTAACCTCTCTGACCAAACCTGACGCGTCAGATGGTTCTGTGTATCAAAGAAGCTGTCATTGGAAACTGTTTGGAAAAGTTTGGCACTTTCAAAACATACCTGGCAGGTGATTGGATGAACTGATCTGTCGATCAAACTCTTGCCGAAGCCAGTTGGAGAAAAGTCTGAAAACATCTTTTTCATCAAGACCTTCTCTACCGTTCTTTGTTCTTCTTTCAATGAAGAAATACTCTCCAGTTCTGATATAGCTGATGCTATTGCAGCATCTATGCTAACCTCATTAGGAGCCCTCGTTGTTGTGAACGAGTTCTTCTGAACGAACAGTTGCCCAGCGCAAACACCTAAACCAGTCCCGTAGCTGCTGTGCAGTTTTTGTTGACCCTTTGCCAGAGACCTTTCACGGCAGCTGGATTATCGCGATATTAAAAGATCACGCGAGAATCACGGGATCACGAGAACACACAAATCCATCTTGTCAGGCTTCAGGTATTGCGTTTGTCTCCAAGCCGCTAGTGGCGTCTTGTGCGCTACTGCAATCACAGTTTGAGGCCTTAAAGTTGTGTCCGTTTATGGCTTAATGGATATAAAGGCCTAAGTGATCATAATACCTCAGAACTCAGGATACCGATGACAACAAGATGCTGGTGTGAACCAAAAACAATACAGAGTTAACCTGTTGGCCAATCTCTCTCTTTTCCTCTTGCTCTTCCTCTGTGTGTGACTCCCTCCTTCCTTCACCAAGTCTCATAATTGCTTTAGGACTCTGTGGATCCGCTCCTGAATTCAAAGGTGGGGAGTAATAATTGGATTTGCAGCAAACATGCTGAGCTGTGTTGCTCTCACTGTCCGGTCCTATCCTCAGGGCTACACACTGCGCTTTATATATCCGATCCACGCAGCTACTGTAGAAAAGGGGATATACAGTAGAGCCCCCTATAGGATGTATGTGTGTCTGTGTGTGAAGCTTTAAAGGGGACTAAATTCAAAAGGCGTTGAATATTGGATATGGAGGTTGTGTGTGTGTGTGTGTGTGTGTGTGTGTGTGTGTGTGTGTGTGATTAAACGTGATGCAGCTTTAACGGTTTGTGTTTTGCTGTTTAAAGGAGACATATATTTTGCCAATTTTCAGGTTATACTTGTATTTTGGATTTCTACTAGAACATGTTTATACATTTTAATGTTAAAAAAACACATTATTTTCCTCCTACTGTCTGAATACACCTGTATTCACCCTCTGTCTGAAATGCTCTGTTTTAGCACCTGTCTCTTTAAGACCCCCTACTGAACAAGCCCAGTCTGCTCTGATTGGTCAGTGTTTCTGGGTCTTCTGCATCTGTACTCTCTGCATATATATATATAGTTGTGACATCACAACCTCACGGAAGTCCTGACGACTCGATTTACAGTATATAGCACATTGACCTGCTTTATAATAAAAAAAGACATAGGCAGAGTTATTTAATGAGTGTTTGTATCTGTTTTTGTGTGTGTGAGAGAGAGATAGACATATTGCGGGAGTGTGTGTGCGTGCGTGCGTGAGCGCGTGAGTGTGAGTGTGTGTGTGTGCGTGTGTGTGTGTGTGCGTGTGTGTGTGTGTGCACTTCTTTGGGGCCTGACAAGATGTCTGTAGCTGCAGGTGAAGAGTCTTGGCTGAGGCCCTGATGCAGTCTCCTTGGCAGGCTTAAGACGGCGTCACATCAAAGCTTACCCTGGAGAAATGGGACTGTGTGTGCGTGTTTATTGTGTGTGTGTGGGTCTGAATCTGTGTGTTTGTATTTGGGGGTGTGTTGCTAAGCAGTTGTCCACACAGTGAGAGGACTGGGTCTGTAATTCTGTCTTCTTTTACATCAACATCTTTTTTTAAATTTGATCACTGGGACATGTCATTAACATTCTTTAAAATGATCTTAAGGGCATGCTAATAAAAGGAAAAGTTGACTCATGACATCAAAGGTCGACATCATGTATCACATATCTCAGACTAAAGCCCTTCTCTTTGATGTATCATATCATCCAGTAGTTTACATTTTGCAACTCCGTTTTTTTCTTAGGATCGAGATGATGTTCACGAATATTAGACTAAGATTCAGCAAAATGCAAAGGCTTGCAAGCAGTTTTACATAATAAAAAAATAAATATTGCTGTACTTTAGTTAAAAATACGTTCACAAGGCTAACATAAACACATTTACACACAGTAAATTACGAGAAAAAAACCCTGTAAACTGCAGTGTCATCCAACAGATATATATTTATAATGCTTTGGCAACCATGCACTTGTCAGAAGAAGAAGAAGAAGAAGAAGAAGTGTTTCTCTGGGGTCAGAGACACATAGCAACAACTCTAAATAAGTCATGCCGAAAAACAAAGAACACAGGTCATTGTGGTCGTTACATGGCCTGTTATTGGAAATGACAAATGGTCTTTCATGTCTCCTTAACTTCCTCTGTGATGTTAGCTCGCATTTGCTCTTGGACCTTTCAGGTGCCAGTCCGTTCCATTACGGGGCATTCTTCTGGGGCCAAAAGGGGCTGACGGACAAGGAGAAGCATTGTAATACAGCAGTGACCACCTACAGTAAGAGAGTGTTTAGTTTCAGCCTATGTCCTCAGGACACATTGCAGCAAACCTCAGTGGACATGTGTCCATGAAAGATTAAAACGGAGGATAGGTCCATCAGAAAGTCTTCTCAAGTTGTCCTGGAACACAAACAAGACGGGATGGGTAGAGAGTACAGTGTGCTGTGTGCATCTCTTAACCCTCTGCTGTGTCAGAAATGTTTCACCTTGCACTAGGAACACACGCGCACACAGCACAAACACACATTAAACTGGACAGGTGAACGAAGAGACCGTACTATCGACCATGTCAGTTCAGTTCAAATTATACCTGACAGTGAGATACATACAGTGCAGTGTCCAGAGACAATCCCTTACCCTCTAAAAGAGGCAGCGCAAAGGACATGGCTTTATGTGTCTACAGTCAGCCTCTGCTTTCTGATTTTGACAGGTGCCATCCTTGACAGCTGATAGAATTTCTCTCATGTAGAAAAGGTTTGCGCACAATGGGACTGAACCAAGCCATTGTTTGAGTAAGAATTACCACATCAACCAATGGTACAAGTAAGAAAAGAAATGCCTAAATGGAAAATGTAGCAAAAAACATAACTTAAAATAATTTATAGGCTGAAATTACCACACTAGGACTGCCAGCTTTCTACCACCCCCTACAGGCACCATCATATGTAATTTCATTGTTTTTGTTCAGCACATCAGTAATACTTTTGTTTGATGAAGTTACTCAAATTTATGGGAAATAATCACTATCATAGAGCAGGATCCTTTTCGGTGTCCTGTGCCAATTTACAATGTTTCTAATTTTTTCATAATTATAATGCACATTGCTTTATTTACTGTTGCTGCTCGTCTCCTGACCAGTTGGACCACCAATTTGCTTTACAATGCTAGAAAACAACTACACTAATATATAACGTGCAGCCTAATGTATTGTAGGCTTCAGGTCGACAATGTCATAGTTTGATTATAATGAATATCTCTGGAATGCTGCGTCCTTTTTGCCCAGAAGCTAACCGTTGTGCCATCCCAACAAGGGCTCCAGTCCTGTCATATCCCTTTCAGAAGCTTTGTAATCCAGTCTTGAACTGCAGCGTCTTTTTGGAGACTTTGTAAAATAAATCTATAATGATAAATCCAACACGGTTGTGTTCTGTGATTAAAACAGTTTGCGTTGTTGTTAGCCGTCCATTAGCACTCCCATGATGCCTTGAGTATGTCGACCAATCAGAAGCTGTATTCATGACTTGTTGACCAATCAGAAGCTGTATTCATGACTTGTTGACCAATCAGAGGCTGTGTTTCTGGCTGTGTGGCTGCTCTCATCTCAAACAAATTGAAAAAAAGACCTGATATGGCAATAATGTATAATATTGCAACAACGGTCTATATGACCGCCACGGCGGTCAGAGGTATAAATGATCAGAAATCTTGTGTGTTTTATTTTAGTACCTTCTAGGCTTCAGAAAACATCAAAAACACACATTTAGGAAAAGTAATGAGCTGAAAGGCTTGTAGTTTTTAATTATAAGAACCCAAACGGTCTGTCAGACCGTCTTGGCGGTGCTAGTCTTAACTGGATATTAAATAATCACGAGATGAACTAATCACAGAATAAAACTTCTAATCCTGTTTTGTTTGAGTGACGTTGATCTGCTCTCCTGCTAGTTGCCCAGATGACCTCTTAGTCGCCGACAGACGGCGGTAAGCAGAGTCGACTGAATACCAAATTATTTATAAGCTGCACACCAGCCAACCACCCCCACCCTTGTACTCTAATTTGGCTTCATCAAAGTCTGCGTGTCTTTTCTGTGTGAGTGAGTGCATATCCACATCTGTGGCTCGAGTCTACATGCATTTGCTTGCTCCTGCTGGTGTTTGCATGCATGTGTGTTTGTGTTAAATTCAAGTGGTTTAGCTGCCATAGATGCTTGATGCAGCAACAATGGTCCACTGAACTTTTGATCCACTAAATAGTTAATGAGTGATTTGATTAGGACCAAGAGGCCCCACTTATTCCTGCAGATGAGATCAGTGTCTGGGTCAAAGAAGGAAGAGGATAGCAGGGTGTCTGACAGAGAGACACATTTTCACAACATCTTGAAGTCACTCTGTTTTTATATTTTTATTTATTTTTATTGGTATAGTTCTGCATGGTTCTCACATTGACTGGGATAACCTGCCTCCAACTTTTGAAAAACATTTGAACAATGTGCAGTACCATGTGTAGTTATTGTACTAATTATATCATAATGACAATATGAAGATTTTAGTAATTAAACACATTTGCAGAACTGGAATTCTAATACTTTTTAAAATTAATTATTTTATTAGTGGGAAAATATTGTGTGGTATAGAAGATTCAACATGCTGAGTATTTTCATATTTAACTCATCACAATGGGAAAAAAACAAAAAAATAATAACAATGACAAAAAACAAGATATCTGCAAAAATCCAAACAAACCCACCATCATTGCATCCTCAAAGTGCATATTTAAATTTTTCGAGGCTCAAAAAAAAGTCAGGCAGACTTTGGAAGCCCTGAGAGGAAAGGTGAAAACATTTTTTCTTTTTTTTTGTTGCAGGCAACGTTATCTCATACATAAGGGATAAACTTTAAGATTTTTTTTTTTTCACTTTGCCTCTCAGGGCTTCCGTAGAAGACCAAGATAGTGAGGTAGGAGATTTCCAGACAAGGAGTAGGTTTTATAACTTTTAAATGGATCAAAGATCATTTTGGGACAGACTTTGTACACTCACCTGTATTGACCTTCCTCCCTATTCCTTTCATTGACTATTGGTGACTACACTGACTGCACACACACACACACACACACACACACGCACACACACGTGTCATCTCAGTCCAGCTATAAGCTAGGCTGAGCAGCAGCCACAACAAGCACTAATGTCACGGCGTCCTCTCTGCGTCTTTCCCCTCTCCACTCAATAATTCAGTGCAAGGTGTCAGACAAAGCTGCCCTGGCTCATACAACCCCTGTAAAAGACACCACGCTTGCTTCGCTGATTTACATCTCTACCCCCTATCACCTCCTTGTCGCAATTAAACATGTGTCTAAGTGTTTATAGGTGAATGCATGCAGACAAAACAGGAATAAGAACAGGAATAAGGCCTGCTTACTTTGTACACATAGACCTCAGTGTACACTGACAAACATTTTTACTGTAAGTTCATTGTTGACTTTTTCTAAATCCTAAGTAAAATTGTACAGTAAAATCATTAGTTTGGAAAATAACATTTGCAAGAAAGTATACCATGTTGGAAGCCAACCAGTTCATGAATTAGAGACTTTTCTTTATTACAGTCTTGAGTGTTCTTTATTACGTATTTAAGACTGTAATTTCCCTTGCTTACACTGCAGCTGTGTAACCCTTCTGTAAGGGATAATGTAGAGTGAGTGGGTCATTAATGCAAATAGAACCCAGACAGGGTGATGCAGGACCCCATCACGACGTGCAGGAGACTTGAGATAAGTCCCCCAGTTTGTCTACCTACTAAAGAAATCAATAATTTGACACAAAATATTATTTTAAATATTTTAACCAGTCTTTAAACACTACCAGCCCATGCCATGTTCCATTCATTCATTACCGGACTTTTTTCTGTATGGATGTGGTCCTCCAGAATTGCATCCTTAGCCGTGGTCTGGTTTATACAGAATCCTGAATGGAAGTTCTAAACTGTCATGGATCCAAACATTGCATTTTTAATGCAGTTTTCTCAAGATCACAAGTTAATTAGCTCGTTTTCTCGTGATAATGAGATAATTCACTCGTAATCACGAGAAAACAAAAGCTCAACATTAAAAATGTTTGGATCCATGACCATTTATGGCTTCTGTAGATTTACATAGCAACGGCCTGCTATAGGCCTACATAAATAACAGACCGTAGAATGCCTTGATTGACCAATCAGAATTGAGTATTACTCCATCAACTAGAGAATGAGGAGAATATGTAACACCATCTGAACGACTTGTGTCTCTGTTGTTTCTCTTACTGATGTGAGATTTACTCGTATATAACTTACACACTCGTCCTTGAGCAGGTAATTAGATCGCGTCTGTGACTCAGAGGTCAATCCAGTTATTGCATTTAGGTTTAAAAAAAGAAGGAAAAAAAAGAGGCAGACAGGCGTAATTTGCAACACTCCCTCGCTGACTGATAGAGGCATGTAGAGGTGGACCAACATAAAGTGAGAGAGAGACAGCGGGTCACACAAGAAGACACTGAAAGGGCAGCAGGTACACATGTGAGCACATAAACACACGTGGTTAGCAAAGCAAAAGCTGACAGGGGCTATAGACACACGTTGTTTAGACACAGAAATGCACGTACTCTGTAATCAAATCCAGTATAATGTGAGTAAAGGCCTTGCTGTCCTGAATGCAGAAGTGGCGGCTTTTTTTTTTGGCACAGGGTTGGAACTTGGCAAGGGCAGAGAACAAGATGCTCAAGTGATGTAGCAGGTGTCTAGGAGAGAGGGAGAGAGAGACGAGAGGGAGAGAGGGGAGGGAGAGAGGGAGGGAGAGAGAGAGAGATTTGCATTGCTCCTGTCACCTGCCAATGCCCGCTAATGTTATTGTGGCCTTGCCCATTGTTTTTGTAAAGACGTGTTCATTATTTCTCTGTTGCATTCTTTATATTTCAGTCTTGAAATTGATCATTTCAAGACTTTAAAGAATTATGGTTTATTACAACTTGTTTGTTGTAGTGTTGACAATCATTTCTATTGGTCATGATAACATTGCACTAAACCATATTAATCGCTGTGGTGATGTTGCCGTTTTATGGGAATACGAAACATCGCTGTAACAATTATGTGACAGATTGTAAGAAAGCCAAAAATTAAGACAGACTATCTGAAAGTGAGCATCCAAAATGTCACTAATAATAACTAATCACTGTAAAGAAAAACTCTGTGTGCTCATAAATATGAGAGTAAGGAAGGTTGAAGTTGAACAAGAAAGTATTTTTACTGTTTGCCTCTGTTATTTCTGCTAAATAAGTTGTTTTTATAACGTGTTTTTTTTTAAAACCCCAATGAGCATCTGTCTGCTCATGACTTCCTTTAACAATGTTGTTGCATTTAACTTGGTACAATGTTAGCATTACCGTTAAATCAGACCCAAGTTGTAATACATCAGAATCATCAGTTAATTAATAACATGCTGGTGGTGTGGTTCTAAGGATGCCAGTATCTGTCTGTTCAGTCTGGTCTCTCAAAGTGGTGTATGAATAACATGCCACTTTGTTAACAAGTCATTTTGCGTGTTATCACAACGCCATTTTTTGCTTTTGCATGTAGTGACACCATGTAGGCTTTCAACTGTGAACCCATCCGCATCAGTATTAGATGCTCAGAGTAACTGCTCCAGAAGTTAGGTTACACAGTATAAAGATCCAGAAAGTCCGTTCACGGTGGATGCGTCAAACAAATACAGGACTTTAACCCAGGAGATCGTTGGGTTATTTACGTTGGGTGCGTAACTTAAACACGTAAGTTAAATTACATAACAAATGTCCTCATGTTAACCCAAACCATGATTTTTTTCCTAAACCTAACCAATTAGTTTGGTTGGCTCAACATAAGTTTTGGTTGAATTCATAAACTGCAAACATATTGAATCAAATTTACAGAAGTGACGTCAAGGGGTCTGATATTATATTATTATATAAGCTGATATTTATAAGCTTTCTCATGGGACGACGTTAGTCTGTTGGTCAGTCGGCCCGTCACTTGGATCCAGACTGAAATATCTCAACAAAACTAATGACATTCCCAGCCCTGTACTAGTGTTTACCACTAATTAGCAATTCTTAGCATGCAAACATGCTAAACTCATTAGGGGAAAACAGAAAACCTACACAATGTATCTGCTAAACATCAGAATATTAACATTGCCATTGCGAGCATGTTAGCATGCTTACATTAGCATTAGCTCAAAGCACTGCAGCTTCACGGTGCCTGTAGCGTGGCTATAAACTCTCCATCTTGTCAGGGGTAAATTTGCTGTAATTTATTTATTTTTCTTCTTTTTTCTGCCTATGAGCTTTGTCACAGTAATGTTTATTTGTCCCCTCCCTGTGGAATATGACATGATCTTATAAAAAATCAAATATGCTGCACAAGAAGTGGAATAACTCTCAGTAATGACTAATTAGCACTCAGAGTCCACTGTACTCTGAGTTAAGTAACTTGTGTGTCCAATCGCAGGCATGCATAAAACCACACAACCATACCCTGACTGGCACACGCTCTTCCTCTTTCACTTTCTTCATCGCTGCCTTCACCACTGCCTCCTCCTTAACTCCTGTGCTGCCCATGTGTAGCTGGTGGGACACGGGGGACGCAGGGAGCCACCCTTGACAATGATGGATTTGACAAGAGGAAAGTGTTAATGATATTCCCCCTTTGATGGCTGGGGCTACTTCACACACATTTGCATTTCCATTCATCATCCCAGCATTTATCATTATGGGGTGGCTGCCAGATCTAATTACAGTCCTGGGCTAACGGGGGTGACGCGCCTGATATGAGGGCCCCCAGCCCCTTACTCATCTCTATTTCTCTGTGTTTGTCACTTCCTCTCATTCTCTCTTGTTCACTTTAATTTTCTCATCTCACTCTCTCGTCTTTCTGTTATTTGTTATCTTCGTCTCAATCTCTATCTGTTTTCTTTCATAATCTGCACCCCCCCCCTCTCTGTGTATGGGGAACATAGGGAAGTATCCAGGCAGGAAGTGCAGCCGTGTAGGACCAAACCCAATTAACTTCACTCTAAATGAAGTCATTTGAGGCCTCTTCATTAGAATTAGCCCAAGAAGAGACGAGAAGCTGGGAGGGAAATAAATAAATAAATAAGGGATGAGATTCAGTTTCATAACACTGTTCTGGTCTCTCTCTCTCTCTCTCTCTCTCTCTCTGTCTCTCTCTCTCTCTCTCTCTCTCTCTCCCCCCCCACCCACTCTTCCTCTCCTGTGGGGTGATTTAAGCAATGATCCAAGGAGATCACATTAGGAGGTTGGTGATTATCCCCTCATAAGTTTATCAACACTAATTATTCGTGACCAATCACTTGTTGCAAAGAAAGTGTTGGATTTTACACCATTACATATCTGTTTGTGAGTAGTATTTTTTTTTCCACTTTTACTTCTGATTGGGCCATTTCAATATGTAAAAGGTTGGATCAATCATCTTCTGCATTTTAAACCAAACCATCCTCACCAAAAAAATGGCCATATAGGTCGTCTATGCAAGCAGCTTACAACGACCCATTTTTACGTTTGTTGTTGGGCGGGGACCTCTAGTGGCCGTAGTAATTATGACGGAGCAGGAGACCACTGTTCATGTCCTGTGTGAAACCAAAAGTCAACTGTCGACTGCCACTATGTTAGTACATAACCACGTCACGTACTTACGTCCATAACAAACATTCTTATTTTAACCCTATAGCACCTAATAATGTGTCATTTCCTGAAAATTGAATAATACCTGAAAATTTAATAAAATGTGCACTTAACCTGATGGAAAAATGTAATAAAACACAATAATGTAATAAAATGTCCTGACTGATATTGGCCCATTATTATTAATTATTATTATATAATATCAGTTTTATTATTTTATTATAGTTATTACAAGTTGTTATTACATTATTGGGTTTCATTACATTTTTGAGCAGGTTAAAGTGCAAATTGTATTAAATTTTCAGGAAATGATTACATTAACCTAACCAAGTAGTTTTTGTTTCACAACATTGTGTCCACATGTTTAAAACTGCAACCATATGACCGTTTCACAACGTTAAATAGACCGGTCATACGTGCAGTTTTGGGAGTCATTGGCAAACAACCTATTCTGTTGTTCAGGTATCAGGATGTGTTGTTTTTGACTCTAAACATGTAAATCCATCTCTTTCTCTGCCTTAAGCCTCCTCTCATCAAGCTTCTCATCCAAAGTTTTCAGCACATTGTTCATAGTTGTTTGTTCCAGGACAAAGCCCAGTACTGTAGTACCGCAGGGGAGCTGCAGGGTCACGGTTGGACCTCCTATGAACCACTAAGACCATCTCTCTCTATTTATCATGCGCACAGCATGGTCTAGGCAAGCCTGAGAAGAGTCATCCTTCAACAGGCAAGCACAAGCATACAGCACAACAAAACAACAGACTGTCAGCCAAAACTGCTTGACACAACTGTTCCGTCTACAGCAGCGCATGAGGAGATGAACGTCCTTTGTAAAACAAACCTGAAGCGTCTGCGCTTTTGTTAGCGTTAACTTTACAAGATGTAGCTTGTTTGCCAGTAAACTAAAAGAGCTGCATTCAGCCACTTTGTTTATTTAGATCTGTCCATTACGAGTGCTGCGATTTCTCCTTTTTAGGAAGAAATCTCTGACACAAGGAATGAAGACAGGAATGGCAGGAGGACAAAAGTAAAGTGAAATTGATAGCCGTTAAATGACATAAGTCCTTGATGCGCCAAGATAAATTCTTCACTCTGATTAGGAGAAAGTGGCAAAGGAGAAGACAGATAGTGTAGGATTAAAGCAGGAAAGAATTAATACACCAACAAAGAAATGGAGGATGAAAGGAGGATGCTGGAAATAAAGATCTGTAAAAGGTCCAACAGATCCTGTTTGTGCTTTGACTTAACATTTTGTAAAAAGATAAGTCACACACAAGAAAAAGTTTTTACAAGTCAAAGTTGTTACTTCCCTGAAACTATTTATGTACTTATCAGGTTTTCAAGATACATAAGTCAATGATATAAAAGATACAATCCATTTAATCAGAATTTTCTTCCGATAAAGAAATAAGGGGTGGGGTGGTGGGTGGTGCGGGTGGAACAGGAGACCTTTAGTGAGTCAACCCATGCTGGACAAATTACCGAAAGACCAAGCCAGAAAGATAACGACAGCATGAATCGAGGCAAAGCCTGGCTTGGAGGAAATGAAAGGTGCCCCGTACGCAGATAACCATCGTGTCGACTTACACAGCAAATTACTGGGCTGGCTGTTATAACTGGCATTAGACGCTCCGTCGTTAGATGTGACATGGTTAGGGGGAGGGACGGAACAAAAGTCATGTTCTGAAAAACAACTTCAACCAAGTTGTTTCCTTTTGCTGTTTGGCCGTCGTAGCAGACGGGCCTCTGTGATAAGGAGCTGGTAACCTGAACAGCAGATAAAAAGATGTCAGACAAGGGCATGCACACACACACGCATGCAAACGCACACACACGCGTACAGCTGCCATATGTTTCAGGAAGCCAGGGACCCTTCAAGATGAGAGGGGCTTCTGAATTATTGATCAGTGATTAACAAATGCAATAGAAATGTTACCCTTGATGTAGGCTGGCTGAGCAGTGTGTGTGTGCGTGTGTGCGTCACCACTCTCCTACCATTTGGTCAGCCCATCAAAAGTGCATATTCACGTGCTCAACATGCACATGTGTGCAGCTATGCTCATTTTCTATGCAGGCTGCACAAGTAAGGATTCATATGTGGATGTGTATCGTATGCTTTCACAATTTACGCAATTACTGTGTGCGTGTGCGTGCGTGTGCGTGTGTGTGTCAGAAGAGGCTACAAAGAGAGTCACAACTGCATTCAAAGGGGGATCTAATTCATTATTAAGTCGGGGACAAAACAGGCAGTATGGGAGGCGGGTAACAGTAGGTGATTTCAGGCCTGTATTGATTACCGGCAACACCAGGAGCCAAGTGTAGTGTGACGGGTTGAACAAAACCTGCAGCGTGCACACACACTTGCATGCACACACACAAACAAACAGGCCATGGCTGTAGAATGGCCATTGTCATTGGCTGTTTTGAAGCGTATTGTCTTGGTTGTTGTGACGCTCTTTCACTGAGGTGAGTCATTTGGCTGAGGTGGGTGGCAGGTTACCGTAGACAGGAAGCTGATGGCTTGCTAATATGCAGCACTGTTTTTGTTTGTGGTTAGGTAACTGATTGGAGCCTATTGTTGTTGATAGGTGGTGGGGGGGGAGAGGACCTGCAGTTGCTGGCTTTCTGACAATTAGCTGCAAGTTGAAAGTGTCTTTGAAGAAAACATGCCATTAAAAAAACAATGAAAGTAGCATTGCTTGGACAGCAGGTACTTATGATGCATACTTCCCATGAAAAAAAGGATTTCCCCAAAAATTCAAAGCACTCTGCTTTGTAAAGTAAAACATTATAAAACCTACACACACGGAAGTGGAAGTATTTATCAGACATAACATGAATAAATCCTGTTATAAATATAGTTTAAAAAATAATCAGAGTGATTCCTTTGATAATGCTGTTTTGTGTGTGTACAGCATACGTTCATATTTTAAAGTGAATATAATTAGAGCTAAAACAGTTAGTTAATGATTCTATTAGCTGATCAACAGAAAATTAATCAGCAACAATTTTGATAGTTGATTTATTGTTGAAGACATTTTTTAAGCACAAGAGCCAAAAAATCTATAATTTCTAGCTTTTAAAATGTGGATATTTGATGATTTTCATAGTCTTCTATGATAGTAGACCAAATATCTTTGGGTTTTGGATTGTTGATCAGACAAATCACACAATTTAAAGATGTTAACTTGGGCGATAGGAAATTGTAATTTTTCACTATTTTTCTGACCTAAAAATGCTTTAATTAATTAATCAAGAAAAAAATATGTATTTATTTAAAAGGGAAATGTACTGTACAGTTTAAAACATAAATGTCACCATTTGATGCACTGTACCAGATTATAGCTTTAAGATAATTCACATCTGTTGTCCCTTGGCAGACCCAGTCCCTTAAAGACCTACTGTAATACAAAAAATAAAACACAAGACAAACACAATAAGGTTGTCAAAATCTCACAAATTTAAACTTTGATACAATACTACTATAAAAAACAACAACAATACTATCCCTTTTTCGATACCACGGCAAAAAGAAAAAAAAGTCCTTGGCGCACACTTTTTATTTTTTAAATGAACAATCTGCACACCGGCACAGAAAAGGTCACTATATTCTTACCAACACACAGTTGATTTTCTTCCGTGTTTCATCTGTGCAGCTTTGGGTTGAAAGTCTGATTGCAGATCTGCTTTTTTTTTTTTTTTTTTTTAAATACATTTGGTACTTTTGATACTATTAAATGTGGATATTGTATCATTTTAAACATGGTATTGAAAAAGTATCGTTACTTTTGACAACCTTAAAACACAATAGCACATCACAAATGCATGCCTGTTAAAATAATTAGCAGACTAATCGATAATGAAAATAACATTTAATAGCCCTTAATATAACCTTAAGTCAACGATATGAACCATCATAACAATTGTTAATTCCTTCAGTTTAGTAAAAATCCTTCACATTGTCACACGCTTTCGATCTGTCATTCAACACGACCAAAATGTGAAAAAAAAGTCAAAAACTAAACTGGATTACAACCCTACATGTGCCCCTCTATCTGGGACAGTTGTATTGCATTCGGGTGTCTTTTTGGAAGATGTATTAGACGTTAATAACATTTGATCAGCGCGTTTAAAGTCAAATTGAATCATATCCGTAAGTGGATAGGGGCTGACATATGTTTCAGTATCTCCCAGAGAGTGATACATTATTCTGAGGCCAGAATAAAAACATAATGAAATATAAATATCCATTAATCCTCACATTTCATCCAGTCAGTCAGCACACAGCCCGGCTCAGCCTCAGCCTGCTGTTAACACGGTGTGATATCCGTGTGTATTTTGCATGAGGAGAATACAGTTGTGTGTGTTATGTGTGTGCTGTGCCATGTCTGTGTGTGTGTGCGTCTGGTTTCCTGGCCATGAGAGAGCAGTTCACACTGTGAAAGAGTCATCTTTATTATAATCTGCCAGAAGAAGTGGCAGCTTGGGAGAGGAACTGCCACTGCTAGGTAATCGAAAGCCGCTAGGCTGGGACGACAAGGGGCACTTGTGAGACGTACCAGCACAAGCCATATGGCATACAGGCTTGGCAAAACTGGCAACTCCCCTCTCTATATCCAAACATTTTTTGTGAAGAAAAAAAAAACACCACAGGAGAATTTTCCATCATTTTATACAGTATATTGTCAGTTCTTTGTTTTCAGCTTCTTGTAATCCTCGTGCTTTAAAGAAATAATCTCAACCTGGAACGCAAATGTCACAGCATGCACATGATCCCACATGTTATTTAAGGATGCAGTTTACTGTAAATAAACAGAAAAGAGGAAGAAAATTGTATGAAACTCGATCGCATTAGTAATACTGACTCTCATTTGACCCCAGCGTATTTGCTGTAAACACAAGGGTAATACAAACCAAAATAAATATTAGCATAATGCTGGGGGCAAGAGAGTGCTTTTCCCATAGAGTGATTAAAATATGAGAACAGAACACAACACAATGTGAAGTCCCACGGCACGACGGCAGTTAGCGTAGAAAAGCTAATTTCATGATAAATTAAAGAACGCGGTGGTTTCTCTCATGAGATATCATTCCCTTGTATTTGTTTTATGAAAAGGAGTAAAATTAGCCTTATCATATATTATCTTAAACATAATTAATAAAACATTAATTTCCTGCTGAGTTCTGTATTTTTTTTCTTCTTTTCTTTATTTTTCTTCGCTGTAGGTTCAACTCTCTTAGGCAGGATTTGCATATTCCACAAACACAAAAGAACAATAACTTATGATTGTAATGAAGGTTAACTCAGACAGAGAATGAATGAGAGCCACACAAGAGTCGAGTTATATCAGATCACTGGCATATACTTCCATTTGGGTTTAGGCTTAAAATGATTCATTATTGTTAACTATAAAATCACTCTACCAAATATATGGTCCATAATGCCGAATCGGTGCCTTTTCCACCCCCAGGACATTACATGTATAAATATGCAAGAAAAGTATCTCTATAATACATATTATCATGTAAAGTGTCCTGCACTTTGTCCTGGTCGCATTTTGATGATACATCATGTAAAACCTTCATAAAAACTACCTAGAACACAGAAAAAAAGGATTTTAGCCTGTTCCCACGTCACCATGAAATATAATGATTAGAATCCTTCAGAAATCTTGTTTTTTTGTATTATTGTATGAGTCTATTTCCAAATTAGACATTAAATTACATTTTGTCAATGTAAATAAAATAAATAAAATATACATTTTTATTAATGTCTCCAGGTTTGACCTCAGTCCTGTTACCCTGAAACGTTCCCGCTCTAAAAATTTGGGACATTTCAGAAGTCACATGATCAACAGAAAGTGGCAACAATATTTTCCGTATTTTTGATTATATTGTAACTTATGACTGAGAATGTCAATCTCAACATTGAGTCCTGTTACCTAAATTATTTCTTAAATGTTATTATGTTTTTGTTTTTTAATATAATTGTGGTAAACCACTTGCTAAGTGTTCTCGTGCTTTTAGCATTGATGCCATGCGGCTACATTTCATGTATTTGCTAATAATATGCTAAAAGTCCTTCCAGGGCTGAAAAAACATGAAAAAAAAGTTTATTTTTTCAACAGCTGCAACATGCAAATGGCACCGATTCAGCGGAATGGGCCATATCTTTATTTATCCTGTATTTAGTCGTTCAATTATAAGAGCATTAAAATGTCTCATTATTTTAGCTTGTGTTGTGACTTAGTGATTTCTGATACATATATTAATATTTCAGTGAGCAACTAAATCTGATTCATCACCGAGTACTTGGCAATGTAGACATCACTTATTAATTCCCTGCTATTTTGTGAATTATGGCTGCTCTGCATTCTGCGCTTAACAGACTCCCTCTACCTACCAGGGTAGAAATGCAGTGAATAAAAATGGAGTCAATAGATCATGGGGGATACTTAACTGCAGACAGGCGTGATTATGAGGTGCGGGAATGTGCCACAAACTTACTCCGGGCCAATATGTATTGCTTACGCTTATAATAAATGTTATCTTTCTGAGGAGAAAAAAGCTGTCAAGTTGATGAAAGACACAGATGAGCATCTATATGGCTGACCAACCATGCATAGATATGCACAAATGCAGTTTTCAGTGAGGAAGCGAAGGAGAGGGGGAAATATGCTGCTATATCACCCCTTTCAATGAGCATGAGTAATTGTTTTAACTTGTTTGGGTCTTGATTCTCTTAGTAGTGTTAGAAAAGAACAAAGCAGGTGGGAAAAGCTAATAAATTACCATTAAATACAACAAAGGCATGAACATTTTAATAACCAAGGTGAAATTATAAAAACATATATATATATATATATATATATATATATATTTGTGCCCTCAAATCCTTGTGATGGACTGGAGGTCTATCTGTGTTTTTTTTTCTCTCCCTTGTCCTGGCCTCCAGTTCCCATGTGACCCTGGGTAGAATAAAATCGGTGTGGAAAATGAATGTTTTTTTTTGTAAGAGGAAGTGGTAACTGTAGCAACCCATGGCCCTGTTTGCTCTGATATTAAAAAGATAAATAAAGTTTAGACCTTTCTTGGGAATTGTCACACGTCCTATAGCTTCCTATATGCAACTTGATCCCTGTTGGGAATCATGCATCTTCTACATGTATTCTGCGTAAGATGGCCGGCACTGTAACCATGCCCAACCAAGTCATGCAATCCTATTTTGTCCTTTAAATGTTATAATGACAGTGCTTAGACAACAACAAGACATCCTCTGCCTCTCCCTGCTCCATTACCTGGGCCTGGATCTTAGCTTAGGGGTGTTAGAAGCTGTACTAGTTGTTTGTAATGAATATGTCTACTTTGCCCGACGTATCAAATGGCAGTGTTAACATGACGTAGAGAAAACATGAGATGGTCTGGAAACTAAAACCTGTGTCGGAATATCACCGTTGTCCTTCTCTCTCCTCACCTGGCTTAAAGGATCATTCATGTAACCTCTCATGACTAATAGGAATTAGCCGTCCTCCTCGTCTCAAACATCACAGTGGAAATATGTGAAAGAGAGCCTCTGGATTCAATCATCTTGAACTCTGCAGTAAAAGGGTACTCAAAATATGAAAATGTTTCTGAGGTGAAAGCAGGTCATTTATGTCAGAAAGGATTATACGGGTATGATTTTCTACAAGAGACTTGACAAAAACAAAGTCAAGCATTGTACAGGATCTTGTTTTGAAGAAATGTAGTGTAAAATCAAGTTGAAGACTGAGTCTAGATTGGTGCCAAGAGGGCTGTTGGCTGGAATCGCTTCAGGAAATGCCTCAGGAGAAAAAGATACAAGGAAAAAAAGACATATCTTGTTTAGTTATTCTATACACTGTAAATCATTTATGGCTGGTTCGACTTGAAAACACAAGTTCCCCCGCTGCCTTAAAAACATCAAGTCCTCCAAAACATACGACCACATTAGTCATTTGTTACTACGCTCTAATACGACCCACAGGAGTGTTTCCTAAATTATCGCCCATTAGCCACACGTCCTCAAAAGTAATGGTTGCAGTTTTAAACACAGGGTCTAATGTTAACATGTTAACGTTAGGTTTATGCAACAAAACTTGGTTAGGTTCAGGAAAAGATCACGATTTGGATTAAAATAAGTATGTTTGTTTCTTCAGTTACAGGGCATGATGTAGTTACACACGTGACGTAGGTAGGTAGGTACCAGAGATACTTGTTTAAGCATTTTATGCTTTATTTAGATAGTGACCGAGAGAGGGGACACAAACAGCAGTCTGAGTGAAAGTCCTGTGTTTGTTGACCTCTTCCCATAGGCTACGCAGACTTTGTTGCTCTTTATACTACATCACCTGACTTCCTGCTTCTCTCCTGTCATAATTACTACGGCCACTAGAGGTCACCGGCCCAACAATAAACATAAAGAGGGGTCATAATAAACTGAATATATACAAACAATCAATGGGCTTGCTTTTTGCCAGATGACAGTCTCATTAAAAATGTGAATTAACTGAACTTATGTTGAATAATAGTTCAACAACAATACTTTGTCTTATGAGTTTTGAAATTATAAAACGAATTAGGTGAACTTGAGAAAACAAGCTCAATAAACTTAAGATGTTAGTGACATTCAATTGTAACATAGGGACTAAATTTTATTCCAGCCTTAGTGGTTTGCATTGTTATCATTATTATGAAAATAAACAACCATGGCTTATCTTAACATTTAACACACAGCAAGTTTCCATTGTGTATGTTTTCTTCAAACTACCAAACAATGCATGCTGGGAAGTCTGCTTATATGCTGACCATGTATCTTTAGAAACTTAATTTAAAGAGATGAGTGAACTCACAGCACCACATTCAACTCATTATTCCAAGTCAAAAGACGTCAAGTCAGAGCAATGCATGATGTTTTAATGTAAAGGTATATAGGCTATGTGGTAAATTATGAATACAACTCCTTGTGGTGGTTTCATTGGACAAAGGATTCCAGAGACTCCTTCTGCTAGATGCATTTATGCTAATTATCTTTTCTTCCTTTCTTTTCTTTTTTTTCTCCAAGCAATGATGTCTGACAGAGGTGTATAAACTAATGGCTGATGAGTAACCCAGAATTAGATGGAACCTCTGAAACATAACCACAGGAACGTGAAGCCATGCACTTAATTAAATTAACTCTGATCCTCGTTTACCTTGACCATAGCATGTTAATATTAAAGAATATATCATTAATTAACACAGGTCATATGCATACTATATTATTATGCCGCAGGGCATGATAGGAGTCCCATGATGATGAATGAAGGCAGTTTCCCTATCTCTCCAGGCAGCCAAGTGTGAAGTAGAAAGGTTTGTGTGCCTATAAGAGCCATTGGGTCCATTAACAAAATGATCACATGACTGAAAAAAAAACAAAAAACATTATGTGATTGTTTGGTTAACCTATACTATGGCCACATTTAATTACATTGCTTTTGTCTTTGATAATTAACTTTTACTTTTAAAACATATTCCACTACAGATTACTGCCCTAAAATGTAATTTGTAACATATTCTATTAGATTACTCAAATTGAGTACTTATTCTAAATACTTTGGATTATGTTTGCAATACTTCTTGCTGAGCTCATTTGTCTGGTTCTTATATTTCCAAAAAAAACATTCTTGACAGTGTCCTGGCTGTGCGTCTCCTGCCATTGTCATGTGGCAGGTGCACTGTGTGCGCACAAATTGCTGCACTTTAAAAAAAAGAAAAAAGAAAAAAAGTGATTATGGGAAATCCATGCCTCATGAATTTTAGAGCAACTTAAAAAAAGGGCACTCAGAGAACACAAACCTCTGAAGCCATGCCCTATCATGTTAACAATAGTAAAAAATAATTAATGTATCCACCCCATTATTTGGATCCGCTCCAAAATGGAATGGGTTCTCTCTTGGCCCATGCTACACCTTTCCACCAAGTTTCATGAAAATCAGGCCAGTAGTTTTTCTGTAATACTGCTTACAAACAGACAAACAAACAAACAAACAAACAAACAAACCAACAGACCAAAAACATAACCTCCTTGGCAGAGGTAATAAAGTAATCCCTTCATGTAATCTATTTTTAACGACAGCAACTGTATTTGGAATACCACCAATTTAAACTGTAACTGTAAGTTACTCATATTTTGTATTTTAAATACATAATTGCATTATGTTACTCCCCAACAATATGCCTTCATATAGTAGAGGTAACATGTAGATTCTCCAATCTCACATTTGATTTGCAATATGCAGAACTATTTTATGAGGGGAATTGATCAACATGTTTTCATAAAATAATATCTAACCAACTAACCTACTATCCCAAAGATGAAAAAGTTACAAATGCTGGAGGAAGTTCTGCTACATCCACAAATAACTGTTCTCCTGTGGCTTGTTTGCCTCCTGAATATACCAGCACTGTAACAAGGGACTCCCTGTCCTGTTCTCTGGTACTCAGGCCCCAGGCCAGCCCTAGAGGAGCCCTGCTTCCAACATCAGGAGATAAATACATTGTTCCCTGTAGTATTATGTCTGCCTGAATACAGAACAAATACAAAACGCTCTGTATTCCAGTGATGAAAGTAACTTTTAAAGACAGTCAAAACTTGCAAATGCAGCCCTCCTGCAATGCAAACAATATGGACTTTGAACATCTAAAATGTCTCGTAACATGTAATTATGCTGCATTAAAACATCAATCTGTTCAGACATGTCTAATTGCATATACATTATCCATATATAACAGTGCACCTATCACTTCAGAGACCAACAGCTGGATCATCAACATTAATCTTTAAATATTGTATGACTAATCAGTAAAATATTGATGGTGAGGCCTCTCATTCCTCAAGACCTGTGAATATAAGGCTAATTGCATATGTCAACCACACGTTAATGTCAGGAAAACAGACATATTTCTCAGGTCACAGGAAGTCTTTCTGGCTTCTACGGTGAATGCTGCAGTCGAAGAACAACATTGTTATTTTCCATGGAATGAATGTTTGTTTGAGAGAAACCCTCAATACTGCCAAAACAATTTATAGAGAGTCAACCGCAGTAATTAACCACCAAAACTTTGTTTTTGAAGCTTAATGATGCATTGATGTATCACCCAAATACAATTTTATCACAATCTCTTCATAATTCTGTTTATTTCCGTCTAAAAGCAGCTGCTCCAATAATTTCTTTACCCAGATAAACTCAGAGAAGATGATAACACGTCCCGATGGAACCACTTTTCTTTGCCTTCTCCTTAATTTGAACTGAAAGGAGGAATGCGTGTTGTCTCTATTTGCACCCATCCTGCATCGTGAGTATTTGCATTTTTGTAACAACAAAGCCTGTCGATGTCAGATCACTCATTGCTGGATATTGTTTGCCGATGTAATGAACATGCCTCTGAAGTTCTGAAATAAGAATCAAATTCCCATTTAGGGAGAGTCTAATTTAACTCGTGCAGAGCTGTTGTATGTAGATTGTTAGGCTGGCCTCAAAGAGCATGTGTGTCAGCCTCATGTGACGGGCTTCTATTGTGATATTTGATCACAAACCAGAGAAAAAATGCTCTTCTTTGTTCTAGAAGCTGGCATCCATGCAGTGTTAAAATACATATAAATCACAGTTCTGTATTATTAATATATATTACACATTTTAAGGAACTGTTGTTATACAGTAATCTTTTTTTGTTCTTTTTTTAAATAACTGCTTTCACAGGTGTTTGAATCCAGCCATTGAGGTAGAATAACAGTCTATAATGAGATGTAAAACCAAATTCCTATTGATATGGTTTTACTTGAATATGATTTCTTTAAATCCCTCAAATTGGGGTGGATGATATTGTAAAGCAGGATTTGGAAATGAGACACTTAAGCTCTCAAGAATCAACATTTCTCTGTAGGGTGCCACTGTCCTTTTCATGAAGGTACGTTTCCTTATTTTTCTAAGATGTTTCTCCTTAACAAAGGCATCCATAGTGTGTTTTCTGCAAGGATAGTTGGATCAGGTAAAACCTCCAGAGTGTGAGGAGCTGTGGCGGACCAAGTCAGTTCTATATTATTTCTATATTAAAGTTTAGGGTTAGTTGAGGTTACATCTGAATTAGCATTCAATCTTTTAAGGATCCTGAAACTGAACTGGTATCAAATCCTGTCCTAACAGACAGCCATATCTCATAAAAATTATGTTTCTGTACATCTAAAGTGCATTCTCAATTATGTTTTGAAGAAAACGTATTTTCTCCCAGATTATGTTTGGCTTTCACGTATCACAAATACATTATCTGATCAAAGTCTGCATATGGAGGAGGTCGGCCACTGTTCGTGTCCCGTGTGAAACTAAAAGTTGACATTAACTTGTTTTATCTACGTAACATACTTAGAGATGTGAGAGGACATGTAGTTTTTTAAACACAGTTTGTTTTTTCTTTCTGTTAAGGCAGTTTTTTCTCGCCACTGTCGCGTCTTAACGCTTGCTCTTGGGTGATGTTGGAACTTTTGAATATCATTGTCTTGAAAATCATTGAGC
>JAOVVB010105410.1:0-12935 GCA_028570985.1 Heterobranchus longifilis | reverse complement strand
ACTCGCGAGTAGATGAATTTATTTGCGTCTGGTCTGAACACACTGTTAGAGGTTTGATAAATACAGGCTCATGAATGCGAACACATTTTACCTGTAGACCACGATCGTCCAGACGACCGCTGCCAACAGAATTTTGTATCTTTTGAAGGCGATGCTGCACCCGTGAAGAAAGAGGGGGAGGTGAGGGCCGATCACGACGGCAAACCCCTGAGTGAAGTACCAGTGCCAGGGATGAGAGCCGTAGAAATCGGCCACACCGTGGAAGATGTTCAACTTCAGGAAGTTAAACTGCACCACGGTCCACTGAGGAACGGAGAGAGTTACATGTGACTGTATGAGCAGCTGCTACTGTAATCTAAAAAAAAAAATCTCATGGATTTTTATGTTTTTACCTTTTCGTAAAATATACAGTCGATCACTGTTGAAATCACAACAGCCAAAGCTCTGGAAATGAGGGAGAAAAAAGATGATGCAATAAAGACGTGAGGTTGAAATACAGATTCGGCTGACGTGAGATTAAAAGTACAAACCCGATAGGGATGCAGTCATGAGTGATGAGCCTCAGTTTGTTCTCCTCCTGCCAGAAATGGTACATCAGCAGCGGAAACCAGACAATCAGGGCTGTCGGTCGAACGATGACAGCCAAGGCCACCAGGGTCAAATATATTTTGCTGGAAAAACATCAACAGTGTGTCTGTAAATAATCTAATTATCTACTAATCTTAGAGACAAGAATATTTAAAAATGAGAAAGACCTGCTGTGTGTTTTGGACCCCGGGAGGGGAAAGTAAAAAAGAGCCAGATAGGTGATGGTGGTCTCCGTGCTGTTGGTCAGAGTCCTGGTGCAGCAGTACCACGAGAACCACGAGCACATATGGCAGAAGAACTAGAGACAAAAAAAAAAAAACAAGAAGAAGAAGCTGTAAGACAAGTGGTGCAGTTTAGGTGACGAGAACTGAGACAGAAACTGCAGAAAGTCGCAGTATTACAGGTGGATCTTTACCGTCCATTTTGCAACGTCGCGACTTTCCAACGTTCGGATGAAGAAGAAGAATTTTACATCTGCAAACGCAGCGAGGAGTGCTTGAATTATTCGTGGAAGCCATATCTGCAGAACCAAGCAAAGGACCAGGGTTAGTGAAACAAAGTGACTATAGGAAATATATTTGGTAAAAAAACGTGCCGATATAAAAGTTGTCTGGATAGAAAATATGCGAACTTGCCAGGAGGTAGACTGAGTCGTAGTTTATGAAGTGTAATATCTTGTATATGAATGCAAAGAAAAGCGGATAGGTGAATCCTCTTATTCCTTCCTTCCATTCCCAGGTCAGATACCCATAAGTCACATTATTAAGGTTGGAACAGCATAATGTAACGTACTTCCACACAGCAGGAGTCCAATCTCATGCAATTTCTTACTGATTACAGTCAAATGTTTTCTTGTGAATGATCCAACAAAGCAGAAACGGATTTTCCCTCATTGTTAAATCAAGTAAAGAGAGAGACAACAAGATATATTAAATATGTTTTCTGCCCCAGCCATTGACTGCAAAAGAAAATTAAACTGAGGGATACATGGCAAAATTCAAGACTATTGTTGTCATTTAGGGCTGCAACTATTAAGCTGCAGATTATTTTCTCAAATTATTGGATTAATCGTTTGGTCTATAAAATGTCCGAAAATTGTTAAAAATGTAGATCCCAGTTCAAGGTAATGTCTTTAAATGTCTTGTTTTGTCCAAAACCCAAAGTTATCCAGTTTAATATGATATAAAACAGAGAAACGCAAGAAATCTCCACATTTGAGAGGCTGAAAACAGCGTTTTCTGCCGTTTTTGCACGAAGAATTACTTTAAAGAGCCACTCTCGTGAGAATCAAGTTTTTAACCATGTTAACATGTCTATATGGTGTTTTTTATTTGCTACGAGACATATCATGTATGAAATGAGCAGTCAACAACATGGCGGATAATTTCTGCCTTCAAACTGCAGTGTACCAACAACGGTCTCAAAATCCAGATTCAGACAGACAGGTTTTATGACCTCACATGTCTAAGGAACCAATCAAGTCACTTTGTCCCAGCCACCCGGCCCTCCTCCCCCTCTGAAAACATTCAGATTTTTTTATGGAAACATTATGACTCGTTTCTCGATACATTACGACTTTTTTTCTTGCAAAATTACATTTTTCACTTTTCTGGAAACATTACGACTGATGCAGATCTACAAAAGGACCAAAAACAAAAAGAGATGCTGCTCAGTGGTCCTGTGCACTAATGTTGTTTTTATTTATGTATGTTTATATATTTCAGAAACAAAGAGATGCTGCTATCTGCTGAATAAGTGTTACATAAATGTTCATTTAAGTTCAGCAATTTTAAATTGTTGTAGGCTATTTTAGCAGATGCAAGAAAAAACAACCCAAAAAACAAAATCAGCACTATGAATCGGCCATTGGCTGCCCTGCTCTCGAAATATCGGCATCGGCCGTTGAAAAACTCAGTTGACCACTACTAACTAGTAGGCAAAAATTAACAAACAAATCTTTTTGAAGGACTCTTTTTAGTGTCTGATATGTACGGATCACCCGGTCTGCCCATCACTAAAACTAACATGATCATCAGAGTAAACACTATCTGCTTTGTATTAGCATGTTAGCATGCTCCCTTCAAATGGAACTCGTGAGCTCCGGAGGCACCTTAATAATACTTTAGGCCCCGGGGCTTTTGAAGGCCCTTCCCTCCGTTCACAATATGCCGCAGCAACATTCAATCAGAACCCCCCCGTCAATGGACAGCGACAAATAGTAAACGGAGCACCCACCTGATCAGTAAACACAATAAGAAACTCATCAATACAACACAATACATCATCAATAAGACTAAAGCCCCGTTTCCACCAAGCAGTCCGGTTGAGTTCAGTTGGTTCCACACTAGAACAGTTATTTCTGTGTTTCCATTGTCAGAAGTTGTGGATGGTACCAATAAAACCAATCCAATCCATCCCGTTTTTCTGTCACCCCTCTGTTGAGATACCTAGCACACTGATCTGGTACTGAAAGGTGGAGCTAGAAACATTGCAGTCTGTTGATTGGTAACCCCGCCTACATTTTCAACTACATTCAAGAGTACTGTCTGTGGTGGAAACACAAAACAGATCTAGGGTTTAGGTACCTGTAGGTACAGTTTATATGGGTCACCAAAGGTACTCTACCCTAAAGTGTTTGGTGGAAATGTGGCTAAAGCTAGGTTTTATATTTATATATTAAGATTTTTGCCGTTCAAGTGGTTAAGTTATGAGAACACAACGGCAACATTAACGTTGCTGTCGCCATCCAGAAGCCCCAGAGGCTAACAATTTAGCAAGCTAGCGAGCGGGTAACGTAATGCAGGAAATGCAAAGACATAATGATGGAGGAAGAAGATGAAGCCACTGGGAATATCAACATTTTCCTAAAATCACAAGGAAAAACTATACGACAAAAATTACTATATATCCGCCGAAAAATGAACTTCAACCTCCGGGGGCTGAAAAATGAAGCCAACACAGAAGTGCCAAAAACTGCAGTTCATCAAATGAACATTGAAGCTCCAAAAGCAAGTCAATCCCCATAGACCCCCATGTTAAAAAGCCCAACTTTACAGAAGAAATAAACATGTTTACAGGCTGGTACGGTTTTGGTCTCTATAGCTGTATTAAATGATATTAAGGCTTAAAGTTCTGCATAATTAAGGGCGTACTGCTTTGAGTGACAGGTGGGTGACATCACAGGTGGCGAGCATGGACTGTAGGCTTCAACCACGCCTCACCAAAAACAGAACATCTGCGCGTTTGTGGTGTCCGCAACTGTCCGTGTACGCATCCGTTTGGGAGGGTCATGGCTAGGAGGTAACCTTAGATTTGCCAAAGTCTCACGAGACAGGTCAGGTTAGGCATTAATCTTGGATAGTTAAGTTTAGATTGGTACGGTTAGGCATTAACCTCGAATGGGATAGTTAGGTTTAGGTGGTCGGGAAATAAGTGTTGCGAGTTTTTGCCTCCATTCATTTCAATGGGGGAAGGCAGCAGAGGGGAAGAGGTTTCGACCGTGGTGGTAAGGGTACGAAGCGGATGCCGCTGACCTGAATGCGTAAGTATTTTGCGCTGCTGCCGGGCGGCAGGAACCCCTTTTAAAAACACGCTGTGCTTTTTGGGGAAACCCTCTTGCAGGTAGGCAGTTGTCAAAGTGGTTGCCGCATGGCGGTCTGAAAGCCCCTTTAGTCTTGTTTGGTATTGTGATGTGGGACAGCAAGCTTCACTTCAATTCAGTAAAAAAAAAAATTGAAGAAAGATGGAAATATACAGCTTTTGCTGCATTCTTGGCTCATCCTCAAGGCACACCAGGGTTCCGCAGCACCCACTTTGGGAACTACGGTGTTCGGGCATGTCTGTTTTTGTCACATAACGTCCCTGCAACCTGATACCATGCACGCCTTGCACGGACCAGTCGATCACTGGTCTTGATCATAATCTGACAAAAAGAGAGTGTAGAAAAGCAAATGTAAAAAAAAACAAAAAAACATGGTATTTCTGGTCTGCAATCTTAGGTATCTACAGTATGCAATAAATACACAAATGCTGAGGTCCAATGTTATCTCAGTAAACAAATATAATTTATGAAAGGAAGATACATTCCCTTGGTTAAATATATTTTCCAGTAAAAGTCTGCATTCCTCTTTTGGTCTGTCCCACATGCTAACATGTAAATTACATAAACAATAGGATATTTGGTCTTCCACTGCTGTTTTGAGATTGCTGTATGATTAGGAACAGATCATATTTTTATCTGACGCTGGGCTCCGGCATCTGAGTGTCACATATGTTCACAATTAGTCGGGAGACGAAGGTCCGGCTGCGGTCGGCCTGCGGAGAGGGAAATCATGAGTTCATGATCTTTAAGGGATTAAAGCTGCATCTTGGGAGAAGTGTGTGTAAGTGTGTGTGTGAGAGAGAGAGCGCCCATCTGTTTCTACATCATGTCTCCTTTCCTGACGTCTTCCACTCCATGTTGCACCTCATCACAGCGTGCTGTGTTGTCTGATTTACTGACTGCAAATGGTAAAACAGCCATATATCCTACATCATTTCATTTTGTACTACTCAAAATAAAATAACACCATACGTAGGGCAGAACTGGGATCTAAAGGTGTTACCAGAGATGGTTTCGAAACAATTTCCTGTACCTGCGTCACGTGTTTGACCCTGCCCCTTTAGGAGACTAGCAGCAGGTCCTGAGTCTATTGATTCCAATGGGAGAAGTGAACCTGAACACAGACCGATCCTTTTCACCCATAGTCACTAAAGTAAATACTGGACCCAGTTTTCACAAGCCACATATCTCTTCAACATTCAGACACTAAAATGGCATTTTGTTTTTAGGACAAATCAGGAGAAAATTAACTTTGTTCGAGACCTTTTTCTATCTCAGCAATGAACTCTCGCGAGATCTGGCAACACAGCTCAGCTAACGTCAACAAACGTGCTCTCTAGCAACACCTGTCACCTGACTGAAGGTTCCTGCCTATATTAAGTGACCCAAATTACAAGGGTGACACCCACCGGACAATTTGGTGTCCTACATATATTTACTTGAAATGGCTCCTACACATACCAAGTGGTTTTGTTGACTAAACCTAACCTATGTCTGTTTTTACAACATTAGCGGCGTGTTACGTTTAGGTAAAATGAACCGTTACGTTTAGGTATGAGGACGGAAAATGCTCATATGGATCGTAATTGACACGACAAATGTGAGACTGATCATCTCCTATTTTTATTTTGTTATTTTGTTCTACTGAGAGAACCACATGTCTTAGTTTTATGTCATTTTGTTTTATTGATATTGTGGTTTATAATTGTTGTCTTTGTGTGGACCCCAGGAAGAATATTTGTTACTGAGGTAATAACTAATGGGGATCCCAAATAAACAATAAACAATTCCACTTGTCCCCCTTGTTTGTTTCTTGTCAAAGGGTCCTCTTTATTAGTCTATTGGAAACCTACATTCTGAGATTATTATGGGTAATAAATTAGACCAATCATATCAATGAAGTTATTTTCCTTAGAAAGCACACAAGAAAGCAAACACCAGGATCCAGTGGACACACTGTGCTCAGTTTACTGCTGGCTCAGCAGTCTGTCTGTGTGGGCCCCACATGAGTTAGAAATGGACTGGGGCCCCATCTGAGCAATCCATTCCCCTTTCGTCCCATACTGCAATTTTCAACCTACAAAATGACCAATTTGTGTTGCTTAAATGGAGCCCACTGCTATAAACCTGATCCTACTGCAGATTAAATTTCCTTGTGTCAAGGTCTGTGTGAATAGTACTGCACAAATAAAATGAACTGCCGTGTAGTTCTTGCTTTACACAGGCAACTTGTATTTAAATGGGCAAAGAAGATATTGAATTTCCCACAGAAATAGCTGAAATGCATCCTGCTTGTTTGTGACATGGAGCGGTTCAGACGATGCATTGTTGAGTCAAAACACTTGGAAACAACTCGACCTCTTTCTGACTGCCCTCAATGCCAACCCTAGTTGGTTTGTGTTGCAACCCTGAAGGTCCAGAGTTACACAAAGCCAAAGCCGAAAGTGACACTGAGAAGACAGAGAAACGCCCCGAGGGATGCTGGAGAGTCTGCATATCATATTACCATTTCTTACTCCTGTCAAAAAGAGAGCTGCTTCAACGGGATGTGCTGAGGCTATAACTCATATCTGTTTCAGCTCAATGTCAGGAGACTGAAATTACATATGAGAAAAGTTAGATTCAGTGGTTTCTTTAGCCGTGTTATTTCACTCTTTAGATTGCTCTAAAACTGCTCACAAAGACTTCCACATTCAGAGTCATTTAAACCAACTCAAAGATGTAGAGTGTTTGAGTTTAAAGGATTTTAAAGTAAAGTTGAAGGTACAAGTAAAGTAGAGCCAGAAAATGTTTTCATGAAGTGCTGCCTAATGTAGCAAATTGTTATGTATGACATTAAGTTATATCCATTTTGAAAAATTAGTATAATCACAAACAAACCCAGTGAGAAAATTGTCTTTTTTTTCTTCCAGTAACTGACAAAGATCATGATAAACTGGAACTCTTTAATAAGTTGGCCTTGAGTTAACATTTTATTTGGTAATACAGTATATTTATATTTAAATTGTTTCTTGTTTATGTACTTTTAGGTGTTCTTCTGTGATCTGGACGGAGGCCACAAAGCCTGGCATCACCACACTAATTCGCAAATGAGAAATTAGTCTGGGACCACTCAGTTCATTTGTAATTTCCAAGACCAAAATACCTCTGGACACAACTGGATAGACCTATAACCAATCAGAGCAACAAAACGTGACCTACAACCAATCAGAGCAAAGTAATGCGCTGAGAGACACATGCAGGTTTTGAAACAGGAAAAAAAATAAACTTTCTAACTTTTAAAACATTTTAGGTGAAAAATAGGCAATGTAGTAACATAATCTTGATTCATATTTGATCACCTAGTTTCACAGTTTGGTGTGAGTTTCCTGAGCATTGCGTGAATGGGTACCGGCGGCAGCCATCTTTGTTGGCAATAATGCCTCACAGTCCTCCTCTGTGACAGAGGATGATTGACAGAGGCTTAAACCTGCCTCATATGAGATAAATGTCGATGGAAATATGTTTGAATGGCAGAGAGGCCAGACTGAGTCTGCAGAGCAAATGAAACATTGGCTCAGCAGAATTAGTCTGACGATGCCAGGCTAGAGACCACAGCCTCCATAGAAAACAAACACAGAACTTTCACACAGGAGACCGGGGTCCGTCCGTGTCCCGGTTGAAAATAAAATTAAACAGCGAGTAGCAACTGCAAATACGTGACATCCACGTCATGGGACGTGGTGCGTTGGAAAGTTGGCAGCCTTTGCATTGCTTTATGGCACAATATGATATTGTAAGCAAAGCAGACTGTGCTGGCTATTGCTTTACAGCACATTCTTACAGTTTCACTTTACACTTTCTTACAGTTCCTCTTTCTGCATAGTTTCAACTTGATGAACCGATCTGAATCCATATTGGCTGTTAGCAGATTTCAGCATCCTCTTTGAAACAGGAGGCTTTCAGTGGGGAACACTGTGCTCAGTGTATGAACGCAGCATCACACCGAAGACAACCAGTCGCAGCTTTGTTTACCAGGAACACAGTCTTTTTTGAGAAACCCAAAATGCTACACATAGCATCTTTAAAATCTCGAGAAAGTCCCGGGTAAGGCAGACAGACTCTCAGTAGACCGTGTTGACGGGAATGTAACATCTCTGTCCCTGCTCTGCATGTAATTACACACTTCTTGAAAACCCTCCAACTTTCTTTATATGAGAAGTGGCCGAGAGCAGCCTGCTAATGAGCAGACATGGGGATATGGTGCTAATACTGAATATGTGGAGTCTCCTCTCTGAAGGCTACTATCAGAAGCCTGCTGTGTTTTATTGCTCGTCTGTGAAGCCTCATGCAGGCTGCATGGGGACAGACTGCACAGACAGCCAAGCAAAGGTAGTTATGGTAACATTATGACAAGACACATTCTCTGAGCTTTCACAGGAGTTTCTGTATCATGGGTGTAAATTTGCAAATGTTGCTGTGCAGTCTTTTCTAATTATCACAATATGATTGCTTGCAGAAACCCCAGGGGAGTATACAGAGATACACTGTTGACAGAGCACACTTTGCTGGCACAAGTCAATGGCCTCGGTTACGTCGTTATGTCATTTACTTATTCATTCAAGGATTGTCTAACATATTTACATATGTTTTTTATAGTACTTGTCTGCAAAATATCTAGATAGTGCTAGCAAAATAGAGTAAGGTTAGGGTTAGCACCAACTTTCATGGAATGCTACTGCGAAAACTTGCATGAGTATGTTAGTTTATCCTGCATTTAGAAGGCCGATGCCGATTATCTCAAAATGTCATTAATCGGCTTTGTCTATCCCCAGTTTCTGCAGTCCTCTACAGTAGTTTTCATCTATTCCTAAATTCTTCAGTAAAACTAATCACAAAGCTTAATATACCATAGTAAAATGTAACTGGATTACAAATGTTTAGCCTACTTAAATAATAATTTCACACTAATAACAACAGTCATGAGGACCAGTAATGTGTTTTGGTTTCACGGCCCTTTGATTGAATCATTCGGTCTCTATGATCTTACAGATTGAAAACAAAAACCAGGGCTTGGGATGTGATCACTGCAATGCTCAAAACATCAGATTAGTTCATTGTTTTATTATTGTTTTATTATTTGAATAACTAAGAGGCACCTAACAGTCAAATGCTGCAGTCAAAGCTGTCTGACTGTCAGAGATCAGTCAGATCAGATTAAAGTCAGAGAAATTCATCTCTAAAAAAATCCACCAACAAATTCAACAAATAAACACAGTCTGATCTTTGGAAAATCTCAAACTGTGTCATTCACAGGAGGCTCAGTTATCAGACTCTGGCTTGCTGGTTGCTATGGAAACCAAGTGCTCACACGTCATAGCTGTCTGTCCGACTAAATGAAAGTTTTAAGATCAACTTTTAAGGGGTAGTTCAGAGGTTTTGAAGTGGCGTTCTATAGTCAGTGTATTACCTTCATTAGATGCTGGTCTGCACGCCCCCAGTGTGGAGAATCAGACGGAAGTCATGACACAAAGCTAAGCAGTGTACTGCTCAGACCAGGGACATTAGGAAAATGCATTTTAGCCACCTAAAAAAGGCCCATCTAAGAAAATATATTTTAAATATTTTCACTGCTTTAAATCGCTTTGATTCACAGAAACAACCAACCATTTAAAGTAAACATCTCAAAGATTTTCATTTAAATAAATGTCTAAACTATTTATCGCTGACTGAGGTAACACAATGGTGATTGAGGCTATTAGGGCTGTCGAAGTATATTCTAAATTTGAATATATATTAGAATTGTGAAAACAAACTAAATACATTTTCGATTATGAAAATTAATATTTTACTGTGGAAAAAAGGAGCACCGCAGCTGTGTGCCTCGCACATTAAGTTACTGGTAATGCAAACTGCTGCTCCTGCTGCTGCACCTTCACATTAAAAACACAAGAAACCTTTGGACCTTTATTTTTAAGTAGTCACAGGAAATGCAATGTGTTTGTCAGTGAGCCTGACATCGACAACGTTTCAGCTAACTTGCATCTCCAAAACAAAGCACAGGACATTTTCTGCATTTTTTGGCAGTGGATCAGTTTGTAATATTGCAGGGAGTAATGGCCCAAGAAGGAGCAGAAACAGACAGCTGTTAGATGAAAAGCTGCAGTCGACAGGCTGTGCACACCTCAAACTTCTCAGCGAGGTAATATTGCTACCTCATGTAACATTTACTTTCACTATCAGAGACGTCGTGTCCAGCATGAAAATCAGGTCACAGTTGCTCACAGAATGACAGAAAAAGGCCAATTATTGCCCGATTTCTTTATTAAAATGTCAATAGTTTGTTTAGCTGCGCCCAGTAATCTGACACCTGCAGTATTAATCCGTATTTTCCATTACCACCGGTAAATAGTGTCACCAAATAAATCAACTAGGACTGAAATCTTAAGGATTGCCACTAAGTTTTACGGTATAGTTATATTATTTTATTTGTTTATTTTGTAATGTGTAGGTATGTAGATCTTTATGATGTTTATGTTGAAATATATACACCTATACACATAGTTTATAGTAGTTTATGGACGTAATGCACATAAATAGATATTCAATTAAGTTCGAACCTGTGTAATTTTTTTTCAGAAAGAATAACTGAACATCATTTTTGGCCGAATTTTACAGTCCTAGAGGCTATGGCCCACTGATGAAAGCCCTTACATTTACTTTTACGAACTGGGTGTTCGTATTCCTAAGAAAAAACACAAGCACCAATCTCTGGGAAGTAAGGTCCATGTATTTGTGCTCAGATGCTTGAAATCATTAGGGATCATCCTCTGGGGATGATAAATATCCAATGCAAATTACAGGCCTGTAGTCAAGATATGTTGCTCTGAATCCAAGGATGGACTTCGACTGCTGGATGAACAAATATTACCTTCCATTTACGCCACTGTTACAAAAGCAAAAAAGATAATAATAATTATAATTCAATACTAATGAAATTTAGAATTTCTTCCTTGAAACGGTCCACATTCTGTGGGTTCTCCACGGGGCTCTTGCTGTACGGGAATCCTCTGGCTCAGATCACCCTGCACACGCACACCACAAGACCACTAATATTATAACCATTCATAGAACTGCGCTGTGTTTCAGTTTGTATAATCTACTGCAAACAACCAGGGCACATGTGATGCCAAATAGTTATGCCTAACCAAAGTATGAGAGCTCCACAAATCAGATCTAAATCAAAAACTTTCCAAAGACACACACACACACACACACAAGCTCAATGGATATCAAATGCTAATGTGCGTCCAGAAACCGCGCCATTCCATCAGATACTAGCACAGAGTAATAACTTCACTTTAAATAGCGAGGCTTAGCATGAAACCACAGCAGTGTTGACAAGTACTCTGTTTGTCCATATAGCAAAAGCAAACAGTAAGAGCAGATGTTGTGGATTTACTCCAACAAATACACATGTGGAGGGCTGTGCGGAATCAAAACAGGGTCTAAAAGATTTTGAGCTTCAGAAAATAATCTCACAGCCGTTGGTTTGTGCTTGGATATCACATCGACACGACTTATCAGTATCTGCCAAAGATAAATGTTCATAAAGCTGCTTAGAAATCACGTCCAAAACTTAAAGTTTGGACTTTTTCTTCAGTATCAAAAGTAATCCACTGTTTGCTCGTGTACATGCGAAGAGGAACTGCTCATTAATGCAGCTTCACATAAGCCCACAATTAACTCGCTTTACGGCTTTATATCCTTCCTGTTTACATCCAGCCAAAGTATGATGGAAACCCGAGTATTTATTCCCATAAGAAAACGGTAATTGAATGGAGAAAATACGTGAAAAGGTTTTGTTTTGTCTCGGGCCTGGTCACTCAGCATTTAAAAGTCTGAAATCAGTTCATTTTAATTCACCCACCAAGTAAATCTCTGTGAATCTTGTGTCTTTTTACTATCCACTCTCCTGTAACTCTGCTCTGTTGGATTATAAATTGCTTGTGTGTGATTCCACTTCCTGTAAATCCACCGCTGTAGGTTTGTGGTGTATTGAAAACATATGGACATCCATTTCTGATCTTCTGCTACATTATGAACCTCCCAGAACTCTCAGGTCATCTGGTACTGGTCTGCTTTCTGCAGTGTTGTGCAGAAAGGCGCTAAAAGAGCACCGTTCATTGAACACGCTCATGTTTTTGGTGAACTGAACGCACCCGTCTGCAGCTGCTGAACGTGACAGTAAGCGCTGTTAACTCGGGAGTTAACGACGCTCCCGCGATAGTAAATGTCACTCACGAGTGTTGCCAGATACCGCAGAACTTCCCAGGCAAAAAAACACCAAAACACTGGCTTTCTCTCCCCAGAGTGAGAAGTAAACACGGAGAAGCAGCGTTTAGTTTTTATGCTCCACATATCTGGAACAAACCCAGAAAACTGCAGGTCTGCTGAGACTCTCAACTGAAGTCCTTTCTATTTGATGCTGCCTTTAATTACATCAAATAAGTATTCATCTCTCACACTGCACTGAAACTTTTATTCTTGTATTTTCTGGCTGCGTACGTAAGCAGTGTCGGCATAAAGCCTTATGCTTCTGCCGGGAGTAGCCCCCCGGTCGGAGGAAGTCCCTCCTTTCTTCCATGTGGTTCTCAAAGTCCCTTCGCTGCAGCCGCGGCGTAGCGCCACCCAGGACGATTGTGATTGGTTTAAAGAAATATAAACAGGCCAGAGAGTTGTTTCCACTATACCAGAGTGAAAGACA
>JAOVVB010105401.1:0-12935 GCA_028570985.1 Heterobranchus longifilis | reverse complement strand
AATAACCCATAAGTAGAGGTTGTAAAAATGTAAACAGTTCAATATGTATAGTATGTGGAGCCCCCATTTTTTTCAATTACTGGTAACACCTGTGGGCACTTGGAATATATATATATAAAATATTTTGTCAAAGAAATTATCAAAGAAATTCAACCTGCGTTTTTTTCTTTTTTTACGATTCATGGCATTGTAACGGTGTTATACAGCACAAATGACTTTCTTTTAGTTCTCCTTACTTCTAGCCATGCTGTTTCCATAGAGGTGCAGGATTTTATATTGCAGTGAAAAACGAGACCACAGGGAGTAAAAGCAGCAAAAACACACTTCAGAGGGGAAGGAAAACTAAAAAGAGGTTGAATTTTTTCCCACTGAGATGAGAAGTCGCTGCCTGCTAACCTTTACTTTGCTGTTGCTGTGTGTCTGCCCTGGCCTTCAGCCTCTGCTGAGCTTCTGCCAAACCACAGCTGTTGAATCCATACCTGGTGAGAAACACGCACACGCACACGCACACACACAGAGTTAAAACATCAACTTACAAATAACAATAATCTTACAAGCTCCTCAAACAACAAATGGAAAGAGACCTCCAGCTTTTATACTTTTTTTGTGATAACCAACTGTACTACATAAATAATGACAGTGAACATATTGATAAACTGATCAACTTTAGGGCTAAAAATGTGTTGAAATGTGATGAGCAAGTGTGTGATTGTGTCTATATGGGGATTAGGGCTGCAAATAACAATTATTTTTTATTTTCTCAATTACTCGAATAATTTGGTCTATGAAATGTCAGAAAATTGTGAAAAATGTCGATCGGTGTTTCCCAAAGCCCAAGATGATGTCTTCAAATGTCTTGTTTTGTCCAAAAGTCAAAGATATTCAGTTTACTGTCATAGAGGAGGAAAGAAACCAGACAATATCCACATTTAAGAAGCTGGAATCATTTTTTTTTCTTAAAAAATGACTCAAACCGATTAATCAAAATAGTTGGCGATCTTTACAGCTCCAATGGTGATGTAATGCAGAGAGAATCCTCTTTGCAAAGTGACATCCAAGGTGTTGGATTATTCCTCATGGTGCATCATATTTTTCTTTGCCTGCCTAATCTTCAGCCATCGCTACATTTTCTGAGGTACCGGCTTCCTTGCAACCATGGATGACGTCTCGTGATAAAAGCAAGCATGTCATTATAATGAGGCATTTCTTGTTATAAAATGCAAACTCTATTGTTTTGACAACACACAGAATTATAACGAGAAACTTCCAGGAGGGTTTACTCTTGTTAGTTGGTATATCTGCATGATACTATACAAATGACATACTGCAATTTGTCTGAGATATGTTGTCTTTGCATTATACATGAGTACAAATTAAGCAGATGAAGCTCAAGACAATATTGTGGAAATACTGTATAAATTATATCTAACTAGGTCATCCTTAGAATGAAACTAATCAAGTGCATTCTATACTACAACCTTAACATACATATATCTACAGAATATGTAATCATTTTAATTAGATTGCTCGAGATCCACTGGCAAAGCTTTTTAATTCACAGGTGAATTGTCTGTTGCAATAACTTATAAATATGCATGACCACAATTTAACAATTTCGCTGTGTATAAAACGACAGAGAGCAATTAACCAGGAAAGAGCCGGTAAAGAATGATTTCTTTCATTGAGCTCATTCAAATGCGTGTTGCAAATTAAATCTGCAAAGAAAAAGAGGTAAAGCCATGAACTCTTATTCTCAGCTCTATAAAAGGGAACCCTTCAGTAGCAAACCTGTAGGCAGCATAATCTCTCTAAACACACGGAGCCATAAAGAACATTATACATAATGACATTACCGTCACTTGCTTGTTTTCAAAACTAAGACCGTAATATACATTGAATAAACTCTTTGTGAGATGTTACATAAAAGTAAGGCATTAAAGAGACAGTTCAACCCCAAAATCAAAAATCCATATTTTTCCTCTTAGCTGTAGTGCTATTTATCAATCTAGATTGTTTTGGTGTGAGTTGCAGAGTGTCGGCCGTAGAGATGTCTGCCTTCTCTCCAATATAATGTAACTGTCAAAAAATACATTTGAAAAACTCAACAGCAATGTCTCATTCCAGAAATCATGACCCAGTTACTCAAGATAATCCACTAGGGCTGCACGATTAATCAATTTTTTTTCATCAAAATCGCAATATTGACTCCAAATCGCAGGAGGCGCAATATTTGCAAAATATGTGTCAAAATACCAGATCCTTGGTACAGATCCTTGCAAAAGAATCCCACCATGATCATTTCAATATATTTTTCAATTAACATGAGAATAATGATGCAAATATTGTCATTCCCTCCAATATTGTGACTTATATCGCAATAGCAATATCAGTCACAATAATCGCAATTCGATATTTTCCTCATATCGTGCAGCCCTATAATCCACAGACCTTTTTGCGAGCAGTTTCATGTAGGAACTATTTTCTTTCTACCGAATTACACCCGCAAACCGTATCACCGCTCAGAAGAAAGCGTGCTTCTACTCATGGACGAGAGGCTTGTGCTCGTGACAGGGCGAGATGTAAACATTAATGGCCTCCTCCTCAGCTGAGCTGTAACGTTAGCTAGCTCGGGTGAGCCAGCAGAATTATATCAGGATCAGTTTCCTTCTGTGTGGTGATACGGAGGGCGGGTGTAGTTCGGAAGAAAGAAAATAGTTCCTACATGAAACAACAAGGTCTTTGGATTATCTTGAGAAACCAGGTTACATTGCTGTTGAGTTTTTCAAATGTATTTTTTTGAGCACCACAAGCCGAGAGCCATCTAGTTCCATTATATTAGAGAGAAGGCAGACATCTCTACGGCCGACACTCTGCAACTCACACCGAAACAATTTAGACTGATAAATAGCACTACAGGTAAGAGGAAAAATATGTATTTTTTTGATTTTGGGGTAAACTGTCCCTTTAATCTACAGAACATGGTCGATAAAAACAAGCAAGCAACTCCAAATCAGCATCTACATGACCCACCAAGCAACGGTTTAATATTTTATGTGTACAGTACATAAAAAATGACATGAGAGTACCTCAATATCTAAAAAATACTGTGATATTAATGTCAGCCATATCGCCCAGCCCTACATGTTATTGTGTACATTCAGTACACAGGGTTCGTACAGCTTTTTAAGAGTAAAATTCAAGCACTTTCAAGGTACCTAAACCAAAAGTTCCCAGACTCTTGAAGCCTTTATCATCACATCTAAATTGTTATTATAAATTCAATTGCGAAAAATACATATAAAAGTTTACAGAATTCCTTCATACCCACAGCAATTCATGTATATTGTCACTTTGTATATTTTACCAGCTGTTAAAATGAACTTTGATTGTATGTTTTGTCTGCTGTGAGACGCCAGGAGACAAACAAATATGACAACAGTCATCAAATCATTTCAAATATTAAAACATATTTGGTTTACATGAGTCGATGAAACACCAGATTATGTTAAAAATCAAGCATTTTTCAAGGAGTATATTCAAATGCAAGGAACCTTGAAAACATAACAGTTAAAATTCAGCATTTTCCACACTTACACAACTTTGTACAAACCCTGCTTACATTGTCTATCCCTTTGACAAAAGCGTATAAAAAAAACGTACCTGTTAATAATTGCATGATCCGTCGTGAGTCGAAACACACGTGGTTTGGGGTTCCCCTCCTGAGGTTTGGGAGTGATTGTGCCCACTTCGACAAAGCCAAAACCCAGCTTGTACAACCCGTCCACGGCCTCTCCGTGCTTGTCGAAACCTGCCGCAATCCCGATAGGGTTTTTGAACTTTAATCCCAGGACGTTCACTTCCTATAGACACATAAAAACAAACAAAGTCTTAAATTGTCTCGGATCAATGGAAAGATAATGTGAGCAGAAGGTGAGGTTATATGCTTACCAGTGATGCAGGGTCCTGGTAGCGGTTCAGAGGAACCAGACCCAGACCAATCATCTTCACGGCCAACACATGCGCCGTCTCTGCTCCCACAATCCTCTGCAGCAGGGGCATCAGCTGATTGGCATAGAAACGCTCATCTCCAACCGCAGTGAGGTAGGAGGCAAACAGAAGGCTACCTGAGCCGATGACCTTCACTGCCTCTTTTAACTGCTTCTGTTGACAAGAGCATGAAAAATACTACTGAATACTGATAATAGTTCAATAAAAACATTCATGTCTGCACTGACAATACGTTTGTTTTCAGTGTTTTGTTAAATGGTCTATTGAATGTGATCTGTATCCGGATAAGTTATCTGGATAATAGACTATCTTTGTTTATTCTCGTTATTCAGATTGAGATCAGATCTCTGTCCTCAGTGGTATTTGCTGTATTTGTGGGTCAGAGGTTGTACAGATTGCATTTACACATAGCCTATAAGATCTGAACACAATGTGAGCCAGATGACCTCCAGATGTAGGCAGATCTGATCACAATCCGATGATGACGCATTTACACCTTGCATTAACATGTGTTTTTCCTCATCCAGATAACATACAGATCACATTTTAATGCCAGGTGTAAATGGGGTCTTATTTATTTACTTAATTATTGCCAATATGCCGATTGCAGTTGACAAGGTGAATATCGGCCAATATATCGGTGCATCCCTAACTGTTAAAAAGTCAAGTCCTGCATTCAAAACCTTACTTGGTAAAAGTGTGAGTATTACCATCAAAATATAGGCCTGAAGTAAAAGTAGGCTACTCAATATGAATAATAACATTAGGCTATATCAGTGGATTATAATTAGCCTAGTGATGCATTCATGTGTAAGCATCACCTAAGTTACTTTATAAACTGCAGGGCAGCTTAGTCCCTAATTTAATAAAATAAAATGTTGTATTAGGCTAATAATAAGAATCTACAAAGTAACGAATGTTGTCTAATAAAATGTAGTGGAGAAAAAGTAGCCTGTAAAGTAGCATACAATGGAAATACTCAAGCAAAGTACAAGTACCTCAAATGTGGTATGTGATTAGAGTAGGCTAGCCTACTCACTCTTTGGAGGAGTAGGCTACTTTAGTTACGTCTCTCTCAGTAATAGCTAACAAGCTAGCATACTCCTCAATACATTACCCAAAACATGTGCCTTTGTGCAGCTTAGAATAACCGCCCAGGTTTTCAAACACTGCGCATGTGTTTCTGTGTGCAAAGCTAACCGCAGTGTTTCCTGGTTTACTTTTAGCCGAAGCAGTCGAGCTAGCAAACAGCAACTGTCACACCAAGTTTCGTGGCGACGTTTCAAATAATCTGACTCCCCTACACAACAAAATATGATCTTAGATTTTCTCTGAAATTACCTTCAGATGTCCCGCCATGGACGCGGTTCTGTCATTGCATTAAAGGGCATTGAATGCATTTCCTACCGTGTCACACAAACACACGCGGTAACACGGCTGCTTCCACATCCTCTCGCGATATTTCAATCCTGGGGCGAGAAAAGAAAAAGTGGAAGAGATGCAGCAGAGATGTTGGCCGTTATAAGTTAAGGTGCTTCTCAAGAAGGCAGTGAGTATTTAGGGTGATTTAATTTGACAATAAGACATATTGTTTTGAATAAAGTATCATTATAATATAATGATAATAATTTACAGTGTGTTTTTCATGTTGACAGTAAATTAAAAAAGCTGAAATGTGTCCTTCAGTATGAGAGGTTCAGCTTATTTGACCTTTGGTGATGCCAACTTCACTTTGCATCTTGTTTGAGTCTCTGCAGTGATTTTCCTAATGTATTGAGAACGTATGCAGAGTTTTGCTGGAGAAAGCTCTCTGATTTCCATGTGATAGACAGACGGAAGTGATCTTGCTCAGCTGCAGCCACAGTTCCTGCAGCACATTAGCTCTGTACATTATAATAACGATGGGCACGTTACTCCGAACCTCTGTCTTTTTGTGGATTTCAGTTGGATTTCTATCTTTACTGGAAGAGTCTGAGACCTGTGAAGACGATGCCTTCCATGTGCAGTGTGATTTTGTTTACAGAAATGTCTGTCTTGATTTTGTTGGGGGACCTGAAACCTGGTCCCAAGCCAGGAGCTGCTGTGAAAGGCGAGGAGGGGAGCTCCTGAAAGTGATGAACACCTCAATCCAAATGTTCCTGAGGAACCTCACCACAGAGGGAAACTTCACCTGGTGGCTGGGGGACATTCCCTATAGACGTGAGTAATTGCATTTTGCAATAGTTTGATGTGTTTTTGGCTTGTCATCCTTGAAATCACGCAGCATAAAAATTAATTCCTTTTTCTTTTTAACAGAGTTCCTGCAGATCCTTACAAAGTCTTAAAAGTCATTGAATTCATTCATCTAAAAAAAAAAATAAGGCCATAATTGGTATTAAAATGTCTTAAATCAATCTTTCAAAAGTCTTAAAAATGCTAAGACATGGGATGTAGGATTTTATGAATCATTTTTTCTGATGTTGCTTTGTAAAATCTCATAATAATTGGTAACATCTATTTAAAAAAATAAAAAATAAAATAAAGAATGCCTCTCATATTAACGTCACACAGATCTGGACAGCAGAACCAACAACATTCATATTTAGTTTCAGAGCAGAGGATCTACGGTCTGTCACTGCACCCTAAATTCAACCAAGATTTCATGACCAGTACAAGACAATGCATACAACATTTGGTGTACTTCATACAAAATGTTTTTCAAAAATCTCACCTGCAGAGTGAGAAACACAACATCAGCAAGAAAACTCTCCAGCAAACATTCTGTTCTACCCGTATCTCCACCACATTATATTATTATATTACAATAAACATTTGGGCTCAATTGTCCCATAACCCGAAGTAATTGATGTCAGTTCATGTTTTTTCTTCAATTTTGGTTATTGTAAAATTATTCGTCTTAAATTTAATTTTGAGTGGGATTAAATCAGTCTTAAAAAGTCTTAAATCTAACTTACCCAAGCTGTAGGAACCCTTTTCCAAGTTGTTTGATTTGATTAATTATCAGAGGCCTTGTGGCTAAATGTTATTCAATATTTCAAAGAGAAAAGAGCACACATGAGAGAAGATATTTCAAAATGCCACAGAATTAGCCCAAGGGAGGCTTGACTTTCTTATGCACTTTGAGTAAGGCTGGGTTTTAATAACACAACATGTTGTGGATTCTGTCCTTTGGGGAATATAATGTTTTTTTTAAAAAAAATTTTTTTAAATATATTTTTAAAATATATATATATTTCTATACAAAATAAGATAAACAAATGCACCCGTGTTTAATGTTGTCTTAACACAAACAGCAGTACAAGAATTTTGTCGGAATACAAATGAACACAATTCTTATGTAGGTCAGAAAATATTTTCTCAAACAACTATAAAACAATATAAAATCAGTACTTGAGAAATTCGGAAATAAGAAATGAAATGTAAATGTAAATAAAATGTTATTATTTTTTAATAAATAACTTTTAGTCATATCGAGATGACACTAGTCCATATTATGAAATTACAGAACAAAGTATTTAGATCATAAAAGTTTTATCTGATTTTGTTGAGCTTGACTTGAGTTGAGCCACTTTCTAAATAGCTTACACTAGTTATCTTGTGACATAATGCATGCTTAGTAAACTAAAATGATTTATACTAGTGCTAAATGAGTCAGGGCAACAATACTGATAATTGATCAATCAGGTTTTTCAACATTTTCTGCTTCTAAAATATGATGATTTGCTGCATTTGTTTGTATTATATCATTAAAAATAAATATGTTTTGGTTTTGTTGGTTAGAGAAAACTTTACACTGGGCTCTGGTAACTGTAACTGATGCGATGGGCATTTTTCATTATCTTTTGACATTTTATAGACTAACTGATTAGTCTGAAAAATAACTGACAGATGAATCATAGTTGCAGCAGCCCTAATAATTTTTGTCTTCATTGAGTTCAAGGTAACACAAGCTCAAAGCAATGTCCCAAAAATTAAGCTTTCCTAACAGTGTGTATCTGTGTGTTTATGTGCTGCACACACACTTTTTTTTGTCTCCAAAACAGAACATTTAAATGTTTCAATGGACAACTGCACGTACATGAAGCTGGATCCTTTTCAGCTCGTCAGAAATTCGGACTGCAACCAGAGACGAGGCTTCCTCTGCACCCACAGTACGCAACAACAGCTTTCTAATCACTGCTTGAAATCCTTCCTTTCCTTATCTTTTTCTTTCCTTCCTTTCTTCTCTCGCATTCATAACAACTTTTTTAATTTCACTCTATATACAATATGCTGTTTGTTAAAACTGTCATTCTTGTTTTAAAGATGGATCATCACCAAAGACAAAGGTAAGAATAAACATTACACAGTCAGTAATAAGCCGCATAAACATCCAGACTGAATTCCCACGCGTTAGTTTTCATGTTTTCTTTGCAGAACACGACGGTGCCCATTCATGCAGCCAGCTCACGTAAGTTAGACTGAAACATTACGTGTCTCATCATTTCAATCAGCAATGAAAGTGAAGGTCATGAAGCTGAGTTTGTGTGTCTGCCTCTCTTTCTTTCCCTGCTTGTCAAACACACGTTTATTTCAGGGAGAAAAAGAGATGTAAATACCATGGCTTTGTCTGTTGATAACATCGTCGACCTTCTCCGGGTGAGAGATGCTTCATTATGCAATACATCATCATAAACAAGTTGTATAAGGAATAAATGTATGCACAACAGTTCGTAGATATAATAAGTGATCTGTGTTCTGTTTTAAATACGTGCCAGTCGTGTGGTACACACGTCATTAACATTGCAATTAACGTTGTGTCGGCTACAAATATACTTAGTTAGGTTTAGTCAACAAAACAACTATGGTTAGTAAAAAAATACACAGGGATTGGCATTAAAATCCTTACTTCTGTGTTCCGTTTTAAATACATGTGACAGTCGCGGGAAACACATCAAACTCCGGTCTCCTGGGTCAAAGTCCTGTGTGTGATCGAGCCAACCACCTTTGCGTCTTTTAAACCTTGGGCGTCATGTCTCACAATTACGTGCGTGTACGAATTACATTAAGTGCATTACTTTTCGTAGTCATTGCTACGAACAGGCAATCAGACAAGTCAGCCTGCATTATTTCACAATCAGACTGTTTGGCCCATGAATCATGAAAACCACTGAATAAATAGTGTACGTCAAAATTCACAAGTGCTGTTTTTTTTGGAGACAGGCAGCAGATCGAGAACTGCTGCGAATGGAAACGACAGTAGGGGAGCCGACAGACGACAGCAGGGTGTGTACCTTCACTTTGGAAAGTATCACATTATTGTTGTTGCATTATTCACCTTTTTTTTTATGCTGAGAGTGTCATGGCACGTGTCTGTTTTCCCTTTCTCAGGACAAATTCATTCAGTATTTGTTAGAAGGCACTAAAAGGCTGGATCCAGAATTTGCTCTGCAAAACAACGACACTATGAGTCACATCATCAGGTGCAGCTCCGGCATCCTGCTCATCTCGATGAACAAATGTGACATCAAGACTAATCCAAACCCCACTGTAAGTACTGCATTACAGAGGCACTGCACACTTATGTGTTTTTTTGTAGCTGTAAACTAAATTATATGACTGTACTGTGGTGAAATATCAATGATTAATATTGACATTTATAACCACATTTATAAAAATCAACATTTCATGAGTTGAAATGGCTCAACACGCCATCTACTGTTTTAAATCAGAAACTTTTAATTAATTCATGTATTGCATGTCCATTTTTTTCTCGCATATATTTGTAATATGGTGTTAGTTTTTACTCGTTACTAGTTGTCCACGTAGAATGTATGTATGATTGTTTAAAAAAACCAACATAATAAAGACAATTGCATTAAAAGTTCCTTAAAAAAAACAGGAAAACCCATCTGTGATGTAATATTCACAGGAAATAATCTGCTCAAAATTCATCCAAATGTCTCGTTTTACACAAACTTCCTGCAGTTATTGCTTTCACTATTTGGTTTAATTGTTCAGTTTATCAGTTGTTCTGTACTGTTATTGTTATGCATTGAATATAATATGAAATATCTATAAAAACATGTTACTAAAGCTGGAGATATTCATGCTGTTTAACCACCTGTTTGTGTAGACGTCGCTTTGTGTTAATTTCCGAGTACGTACACAACGAATGGAAAAAACGGACGCAGGATACGTGAGGCAGCGTCATGCGTACGCGCGGCTAAAAACAACAATATATCTGGCTTTAGTCAGGGGTCGTCGGTTTACTCAGTGATAGAAAAGGGGTCCTTTAAGGGGAAATGTTGGGAACAACTGCCCTGTGGGTGACTGCCTCTGCCCTGTGTGCAGCAACAAGTCTGGGACAAAATCACTAATATAAAGCTTCATGGCTTGGATAGCAACATGAATTTAAACGCTCTGATCAATCAAATACAACACATCTTCTTTGTAGCATTTATGTGGTTTACACATTACGATTTAAAAGCTCATGAACGCACCGAAGTCGAAAGAACGACTTCCCATTGCAATGGGCGGAGTTAGGCTCAGACCTTGGGGTTGAAGTTACACTTTAAGCAACTATGCACATTTTGTTGTCATTATGGCTGTAACATTCAGGTGATGCTGCATTCCCCCCCCCCCCCTCTCTCTAGTCTTTGTTTGAGCAGGTCTTTGAAATCGTTCGGACAATATCTCTGCTGCTTGGTTTGGCAACCACAGACAGCATTATCATCAAGCACCCAACAGGCACCATCTATCAGAGCATGTATGTATTTTCTTCCAGAGTATTGCTCACCTGATATCTCTTTCAAACACTTTTGCAACTTTTCTTTCAATTTTAACCATATAAATATGGCAGCAAGTATATTTAAAAACAAACTGCTACACTGTTTATTCAAACTTTTATTTCCCTCCTTTCAGTCACACACCTGCTAGCCTCAGTAATGCTGTGCTGGGCTCAGAGAAAGATGGTGAGTTCGCCAAACTCCCCTCATCTGCAGCGTTTGGGCATCAGCTTGGAAACACCCAAAAAATCATCACTCAGGTCTGTGTGTGTTTGCGTGCGTGCGTTTGCATCTTTGCTGTCACCTGTACAGTCTTTTCAACAGAGCTTTTCTCCCTCGTAGTTGGCTACATTCTCAAGGAATCCCCATCCGTCCGACAACAGGACAAAAATCTCAGGAACGGCTTGCAGCATTATACTTAGTGACGGAGTCTCAGACATAAAGCTGGCAAACCTGACAGAGATGATAGAGGTACAACCAACGTGAGAACTGGGTCATTTGTACTATAGCGCTAATGTTTTTGGTATGTAGGTGACAAGCAGTGGGAAAGCAAAGGTGACATTTGCAGAACATTGTGAATCACAAAGACAATTTGATGTCATGGCGCCTCCATTCAGTGTAATTTTGAAAATGGCACTATACATAGGTAGAAAGTGACACTACAGTATCGTTACAGTTCTTCCTCGACTGCAATGATGGTACAGAGACGCAGGTAGCGCAGATGCAGAAAACCCGCTGACCAATCAGAGCAGATTGGGCTTTTTCAGGAGGGGGGCTTAAAGAGACAGGCGCTAAAACGGAGCGTTTCGGTGAATACAGGTATATTCAGACAGACAATATGAGAAAATGAATGTGTTTATGAAACATTAAAGCATGTAAACATGTTTTAGTGAAAACCCAAAATACAAGTATGAGCATAATATGTACCCATAGAAATCAAATTGGATTACATTTAATTTCTACCTATGTACCCTTTAAGAATATGAATTCACATAACTTAACATAATTAAGTAAATGCTATTAGACTTATTATACTAGATATAACAGTCAATCTCAACTTCTTTTCCACATTTTTGAGACAAAGTTAGCAAAAACATCATTTTCAATTTGAACCATTCTATTTTTTGGTAATCTGTTCACCTGAATATTTTATTTATTTATTTATTTTTAGCCTTTTCATGAAAAACAACACTCCCTTAGATCATTGTATATACAGACGAGAATAAAAATTAAACTCACTTTCCCACAGAGCTCTGGTGTGATGTTACATATGAGTCAGGTCTATATTTTTGCTTAATTAAATTGTATCCTTAAGTTTAATTTTAATAATAATACTAATTTGCTGTCTCTGGTTTCTCCAGATCTTTATGTCTCATCCAAATGCGTCAGTACTGATGAACACTTCAGTTGTGTTGGAGAAAAACTCAAACGCTCTGACCACAATCAACGTCTCAGACCCTAATATGACCATCTTCCTCACCGTGGAGCCCAGCACTAATGTGTCATTGGTTCTCATGTTGTCTGAAGGGTTGCCTCCTAACGATACATATTTCAGCAACACAACCATCTTGAGCCAAACAGGTAACTGTCTGCTTACCCTGACCTCTGTTTTCTGTCATTTTTAGTCATAAAGTTTAAAAAAGAATATATGGTAACACTGTGTAGCAATAGGACCACTGTGATCCAGGTAGGTATAATAACACAAAATAGCAACAGACACCATTTTACCATGGTCTGCTGCTTTACGTGCATATGCTCCCACTTCTCTTGTGTATTGAAGGTTCAATATTGTAAAAAGTGAGATTCCCATGTCTTTTTTTATTTTAGAGCAGGTCTAGGTGCTATATAAATACTGTGAAACTCTCAATCCACGGAGAAATGCACACGGCCCGTATTCAGAAACTGTGCCTTTAACTGACCCGCCAGGACTTCCATAAGGTTGTGATGTCACAACTATACTAGGCTATATAAAAAGTACGGCAGAAAGTGCCACTACAGTCATTCCTCAGCTGCAATGGTGGTGCAGAGACACTGAAAGAAGACCCAGAATCACTGACCAATCAGAGCAGACTGGGCTTTTTCAGGAGGCGGGCTTAAAGAGACAGGCGCTAAAACGGAGCGTTTCAGACAGAGGGTGAATACAGGTATATTCAGACAGAC
>JAOVVB010105391.1:0-12935 GCA_028570985.1 Heterobranchus longifilis | reverse complement strand
AAGTTTCTGACGAAGGTGAGCAACGCGCGTCATAGCATTGCGCTGGAAAAGGGGCCACCTGGGTGTCGTGTTTTCATCACATGTTGCCATCCATACCCGTGACTCCTGCAGAGTCATTTGTCCCCAGGAATGAATGCCAATTGTAACCTTTCCCACTAAAGACAAAAGCCAGATGGTAGTGGGTGTGAGTGGGTTTTTTGGCCAGTGAAGGGGGGTACAGCGTGTCCTGACTGTTAATGTCATGGTGTCCTATCTATAGTTACTTACAGGAACTGTCTATCTATAAAATGTCTAGCAGCAGTGTTCAGGAGCCATAACAATTATGAGAAAGACACTCAGCGCAATGTGAAACATGGACATTAAAAAGCTCTGACCAATTAAAGGTAACTGGAGGTTAAGAAGACTGGTCAGGAAATTATGCTAATATCATGACTTGGATTAAATGTCATACAATAACAATAACCTTCAGCAAATTACTTGTTAGGTTTTGACATGAGGGTACGACACTCTGGAGGGAGGACATAGACTCTGGCCTTTTTAATTTGATAGAGAGTGATGGCGGGGTATGGGAGCAGGCCGGAGCGCAGATGATTATTTTTTCTTACACCTGCCTCACCCAAATTAATGCCGAGTTAATTCTGCAACAATTACAACCCAGTGGCTCTGGCCCCTTTTTTTGAGTTAAAGAAAATTAAGAAAAATTAAAGTATTCAGATTCCCTCAAATTCAAGGACCCAGCACGGCACATCGATCCACCCCGACCTCCTGCCCATGCAGACTTTGATTCGATTTTTTCTTTTTGTATTACGTCAAAAACAAACTTAATCTGGGAGAATACAATTACAAACTTAATATGCAGGTTGTCGTGGGGACGTCATTTTTAGGAGACCAGGATGCTGTGAGACACACATGCAGACAGCAGAACATGGCCTATTTACTAACGCTAAGTAAAGAAAATATATATCAAAAAGAACTTTCGATTACACATGTCTGTTTATACAAAAAAAAACGTTCAAGGCCTTGATTTTGTTTCCTCAAATTCACAATCTTTCAAGGATTTGAAGGCCCCCGTGGGAACCATGTTCAGAGCTTGAGATTTCCTCACAGAAAGATGTTTGCTTTTCTACAATCTGTTATATCTTCATATTTGCAGTGCAGAGTTTATGAGTGTCGGACCATTTTCCAGTAGCGTGATCATCAAACTGTAGTTTCACAATCTTTATCTCGACATCATTTCTCCTGCAGTCTCTGCTCTCTCTCCCTCTGTTAGACCAAACACATACAAGATATATCTGTAAAAACTGCTTCCAGCTTGTCCCATATTTATGCGCACACATGTCTGACAACAGCATCACCTCACGCTCGTATGCCACTGGTCACTTCAGCAGCTGCTCAGAACAGTTTAATGTTACAATAACATGGAGCCAAGCCAGTCCTCCTCTGCATCAAAGCATAACCTAGTTTAGTTATCCTCTCCTGTCATGTAGGTCAGGCCTTGTGCAAAAATGATTCTCTCTCATTTCTTGTCCATCTGAAATCAGTGCTAATACAAGAGGAATGAAGAAACCACACTGAAAATTAATAGGAGCTTATGAATAGGTAGCTTGCCTTGAACTGTTAATGAGAAGAAAGTCAGTTTAACTAAGAAGATCGCAGTAACCCAAGGGTTTCTTTTGACAACTAAGCAGCCTATTTTACATTATTCATCCCTTCAGAGGGTATGTTTACGCCCGATAACCTATTTTTACTCCCAGTGTTTGAGTCCTAGATGTCCTGTTTCTTGTTTTTCCACTCAGTATTCATATCGAAACCCTTCACCCTCCCGGTGGATGCTGCAGTGTTAAGTAAAAAGCCATTGCTGCCTTGTGTCTGACTTTGCTCAGACTGAAGACACAAATTCAGATGCACAGATGGAGTGGGACGTCTTTGGTTTCCTAAACAGCATTCTACTGCAGGTTAAACAATATGCCTGCCATGTGTATTTCTATACTAAAGGCTCATTTACGCTCAATGTTAGACAGGTAAATGGAGGGAGCCTTCTGTCCGTACTGTGTTCATGTTGTCCGTATTTGTGCACATTTTCTGAAAGTTTACGGATACGGACGAAACATCGCAGTACCACCGGAGATTGTGGGGGCAGTGCAGCCAATAGTTTAGTTGATTGTTTGGTCGATATGCTCTTATCCGACCAAAATCTCACTGGTCGGACAATCGCTGGTGTTTTCATAAGGTTGTGTCTGTCCAGCAAAGCGTTTTTCCCCCTAGCTAAAAATGTCAGACTATTCTGAAAATGCCCAGCAATGAGCGTTAGAGCGCTTTGGAGGTGCAGTGGGTTTTTTCAGCCTGATAGCCGCAGAAGTGAAAATGTCAGCAGCTGTCCGTTTTCGCCGGTTTTCGTACCTTCTAGACACACCCGGCACAAGGTAGGAGTAGCCTATTGCCTCACAGTGTTAGTTATCATTATTGGTGTGGATAACTAACGACAACAATATCAGTCACACAGATTTTCTTTGGTTGACTGTAGCCCTAGTCTTTCTGAAGAGTAGGTTATATATTATGACCTCCTCCACCGTCGCCATGTTTGTTGTTGTCAGAAACTTTTGTGACTCTCTTTTGCCCTCGAGTGGATGTATTGCTTAACATCCATGCCAACGTAAAGGATGCATGGAAGTATGTGGGCAGGTTACATCGTTTGAAACTGACCTATGTATTTTCAGCATAAATGAGCCTTAAAGAGCATTTCATTTCAGCATTTCAGTTTGTCTCTGGAAATATTGGATAAGGAAACAAAAAGCATAATATGCATCCTCATTCTGACCTCCCTTGTTTTCACTGAGATTCTTGTTCTTGTATTAAAGTACTGTATATTTTCAGGGAATTTAAATCATATTTAATTTACAATGCAGTCTTCCCTTTTCAACAGTCATGTTCACCATTTGCAAGAAGGATGCGAGGAGTAATTTGTTTTCAATTGTTTTGCAGTGACTAATTAAAGCACTCTCTGCAATTTAAACTTTAAAAATTAATTTCAGCTAAATTCAAACTGATGTTTCTTGTGCATTATCTCATATTCCCACACAGCAACCAATCTTCCACAATTGTGGTTTAAAGTTATTTAAAAGTTTTGAGTGTTAATTGTTCCACTGAGAAACACTGAATCCCCTTATTAAAAGTGCAAGAGCTTCTAGCATCTATGCAAGTTTTACATGCAGATTGTGTCCACAGCTAAATTGTCATGGCGACAGCTACTGTACCCTGTGATTTCTTCTCTCCCCATTGCTGACGCTTCTTCACGTAATCAATCTGTACATATTATCCCCTCCTGCCACAATCAAGCTTCCCGCCTCAGTTCAGTTTCAATCAAAACAAAGGAGCATTGTTAAACATGGGATGCATTAGTTATTAGGAAAATGAAGCCCGAGGTGTTTGCAAACCTACTGTACTGTATCATTAATGGTAAAATACAACTTCTCACTGGAGCTTTCTTTTCCTTGCAACTGCTTGTTACTCCTGGGTCTGTGATATACATTAGTATTCCTGCATGTTGATGGTCTATTGTGCTCAATTGCAGAGCAAATTGCTCAATCAGTTGGCTGCAGATTGAATTTGCTCATGACAGTGTGTGGTATAAATATCCTGCTGATACATTTCCCACAAAGTGATAAGTGGAAAACATATAATGCACATTTGCTAAGATCAAATGGTTCTGTGACAACTTATTATGACAAAGAAATTATCATTTCATAGCAGAAAATGGCACAAAGGGCTGTAAACTACTGATGTGAGAAAACAGAGCAAACTGGTGCTGTATGATGTCAGACGTCACTTGATTACAGTACTTGACCAAACTACTAGTCTAGTACTAACACTTTTCAGTATTGCAAGTCCACAAATAGCTCTCAAGCCATTTCCTGTAAATCTGTCAACCATTGTTGTCCCTACAGCGAAACACACACTTCGCATCGGAAACACACAACCAGAGGCATCTCATCCGCTGACGGCACTCAAAGAAATGAAGGCTGGCTGCATCTCTGGCATAAAACACAAGAGACAAGACAATCATCGATGATGTGACATTTCTGAGGCGAGCGCCTCACTCCCCCACACCAACAAAAAACTCCATCGACACCCAAGAAGGACCCCTATGGCTCTTTGTTGTCCAACACTCAGCGGGTACAGATGTCTGTGCACGGACAAAGATGGCCTCATATACTTTGTTCGATGGTTATTTCATTTAGTGTCAGTCCAACACAGAAATACTGGGAGTTGGTCAGAGTGAGAGGGGGGCTTGTCATGGTGTTCTTTGAAGCATCAGAGGCTGTAATTTGCAGGACGGAGGTTGTCAGAGGCCAAGAGCAGAAGGGAATACTGATAACAAAGTGACCTCACAAGCTCAGATCTTGTGTCCTGATCTAAATCACACAGTCTTTTTGTGTGTGTTTTATAACTGTGTCACAGTTATAATTGAGCAATAGTCTATAAGAGGCTGTCGTTCACAAACAGTTCAGAACGATCAGGGTGCTTTCACACCTGTAGATCGGTACATTTGGTTCGGACCAAGGGAAAAAATTATACATTGTTGCATTTTAGATCCAACATATTCTCACTCCCAACTCGTCAAAAACAGCAGCGTGGTCAGGACCCCTTGGCATCACTTCTTAAGTACGTTTTAAGTACATAAGCTGTCGCGGTTGTAAGCACGTCATGAATGTTGCGATTAACGTTGTAAAACGGGACTACTTTAGGCAACAATAACACTTCTTCAGGTTTAGGCAACGAAATGACAATGACAAAATTAACTATGGTTAGTAAAAAAAAAACATTGGGAGTGCATTACGATCCCTACTTCCTGGTTACAAAGACAGCTGTAACCATGGTAACAACAACAAATACCACACGCACTTACGTCGCGACGTAGAGTTAAAAAATATTAACTCCCGGGTGAAAGTCCTGTGTGTGAATTCTGGTGACTGCAGTTTATGCAGCACTTTAATGCAGAAACAGGACAAAAGGGCGGCTTATTACTGTGGGATCACTGTCACACACTTTTTAATGGACTTAGGTACACGGCGTCGAATACAATCACAACAGTTTTAACAGCTTTGACCTATTAATCAGAGAAAATACCCACGCTGACGCACAAAAGTGTTGCCGTGGTTACTGAATGATTTGCTCAAATAGGTGATGCATGAGACTGCTTCCTGAACAGATTTCACGATCAGCAGACGGATTTATTAGTAGTTTAGGTTTTGAAATCAAGCTAAAATCACATATCGTTAGGTGTGAGAGCACCCGTAAATGGCATCTGGCATGACCCGACATTCAATAAAACAGCTATTGTTATTATGCATTATGCACAATATAAAAATGTGATTACAAGTGCAGGTTAATTAGGAATTCTATTTTAATTTTAGAGTCCTATATGTTTGCTGCTATCTTTGACAAGCAGGTGGGGATTGAGTGTTGGTTGGAAAGCAGTGACTCCTGGTTAACCCACTCTCTTTGTACATATATATATTTTTGGGTACCCAGAAAAGCGCTATATAAATCTCATGTATTATTATTATTACTATATATCTACAGTATATGTTTCAGTTGTGCTGCTGCCCGATGAGAAACTGTATTAATCCAGAGCGGGAATCACAGCTAAACAGTTGCACGCCAGCTTGACAAAGGCGTTTATCAATTTATAGACTGCAGGACTTATCTCTGGAAGAGGAAACATTTGAGCACCTTTGATCCACATTACGTTATAAGCTCTGTAGCATTAAAAAATAGAGGCAGAGGCTCATCTCCTACAAGATGTCCTTCCTGCTGTGCAGAGATAGGTTTGATACCACACAATGAGAAATCGTTTTTATCTTTTTTTCCTTAATATATTGCCACTAATCTGAATTACCTGCTTTTTTCTTGAGGAGCACGTACTGTACTGTGCGGTGAACTCCCACTGAGAAATGTTATTAACTGTTTTTGTTGAGAAGCTTGATGGTGTTAGACGTAATATCTCTTCTCCTGTTTCTCTTGGCAGTATACTTTGCTGCACTCCAGACATTTAAACCCGCTCTCTACCAGTTTCACAAGAGTACATAATGTACTCTTCATATTGTAATGCTTTAAACCATACCCTGTTGCCTTTGCATAAACCATGACTTGGCTCTGGTTTCACTCCAGACTGTCATATGTTTGGCAGCAACCTTTAGCCATCAATCTCTGATTAATTTAAACATATTTTCAAGCGTGCCTTTCTTTGTTTTTCACATGTGTAAGGTGACATAATGTAAAATCTAAGACCCAAACTTTCACTCCCACATGTGTATCACATGTGAAAACAATTTCAAATATAAGCACATGTAAAATTAGGGCTGGATGAAAATGTATCACCCTACCCTAATCGATATATATATATCGCCCTATATAAAATATATATATTCTCATATTTGAGGTGTCATAGTTCTTAAATTTCCATGTGCTTTTTGTAAGGTGCAGAAACTCATCTTGCTGGGACTACTACCTTGAAATCTTCTATCCCAGCTAAAGCGTACAGACAAAACTTCCCACTCCATTCTTTATTTTTAGGTCTAATGTTTAGTCAGCCAACTCAGCTTCTGAAATGCTAATAATGCAGAAAGTGACAGCGGAGCTTTCAGGTGAGTGTGGCAGCAAGCATGCAGCTTCCACTTTTTATAATCTTTCAGAAGATGTTTTTAACGGTACCACAGTTTTTCGAAGGCACGAGGGGAAACTCTGATGCACTTACTGGCAACATGAACACCTTTTCTCAGATTTACTTCAGTTGCTGCTTGACAGATTGTCCTCCCGCTGTCCCCCCGTTGTCCCCACTGGCTGTCCTGCAGCATCTGTGTGGGTCACTCTCAGTCTGTGTCTGTCTGCGTGGGTTGTTCTCAGTATGTTCGTCTGCACACGTCGGCCTCAGTTCGTCTCTGGCTGGGAGCAACTTTCTGTGCTCGCGCCTTTCTGTGTTCATTATTATCCGTCTGTGTGTCAGTGTTAGCCAGAATCTGTCGGGGTCTTTTTTGTTGGAAAATCAAAGCAACACGCAGCTTGTTAAAGGCCATGAGGACAAAAGTTTGCTGTGGATGTGCACAAGAAAAGATATCTTGAATAAATATGTTTCTAGTGCTGTGCTCTTTTATATTTACTATAGCCTATATAACACTTTTATTCAGTTACATTATAAATAAATGTATCATTCCACAATGCATATAAACTGTTTTACAAATTCCAAATGATAAATTCTGGTCATTTTAAGTTATGAGCTTGTAAAATGTTGCACCTGAGCCATGTCACATCCAGTAAAAGAGTGCTTCATATTGCTTTAAATAGAAGAAAAAGACCCGGCAGTTCAAGACTTTAACTTGTGATTGTTCGGAGGGCTCATCTCTTCCAACAAGATATGATTAGAATGCATGTTTCAGATCCCTGGATAAACATTAGTTGAATCTTAAGCAGTCTGCTCATTGTTGTGAATAGTGTTTGATGTGCGGCAGGCATAGCTGCAGGATTGTAGCAGTTGTCAGAAACTCTGAACATCTTGACAAACAGGCTGGAGTTACAGAGGGTGAAGATCAATGGAATGTCTCATCTTCAGGCTCTGGGAAAATACTAACTTTTAACGTATTTTTTTAATTTGCTGCATTTTGGGTCTCCGTTAGATTGGGAGTTTTTGAATTCTGGTTCATGTCATGCACAGAAAGGTTTTGCTGACTGGTGATTGTGATTGAGACACACTTGAAAGCACCACATTTGAAAGCAGGGATCACTTTGTCTAGAAGTTAATCTTTATGATCAAAAGCAGTTTTGTGGTTAGAGCCCGACCAATACGGGATTTTAAGTTTAACCGATCACAGAGTCTATTTATTTAACTATTCTTAACATTGTATATTAAGTATTAAAATTAGGAGATTAGGAGTTTCTATATCTGTGCATTGCAGCAGTGAATTTAATAACCAGTGTAACTGCATTTCCAGTAATGAAATCTGTGACTAAAACATTATTATAACAGATTGGAATGATGGCTAAAACGACGAAAACAAGACCTGCAGGTTATTAAAAATAATAATAATAATAATTATCCTCCGAAAGGAAAGCAAAACAACAAATAAAATAAAATCATTTCTATACAGTTTGTCCCAAGGCAATCAATTACTTGCAATCATTAAGAGTTGTTATTGTCTTTCAGTTTCTGAGGCAACATGGTGGCTTGTGTGGCAAGTCTGGATGAGTTCCTTTCCACATTATGACAAGAAAGTCACTGGAGACTCCAGACAGCCTTTCTGTGTTGGCTCTGTGTTTCACTGCCTTCCACCCAGTAAATACCGGATACACCCCAGTCCACTAAAACCCTGAATGTGCAAAAAAATGCATTAAGTGTTCGAAGGCTCCTCCCTCGTACGAATGATGTTGATTAGTTGCGAGATTGCACATCTTAAAAATAGCTGGCATTCTTAGATTTCCACTCATTTCCCAAAGCTAAGCTACTGTAACTACTGCACTACTTTTGCAGAACGGAATCTGTTAAAGATGTAATGGCTGATGACATATTCAACCACATTTTATGTGCGTCTTCACTTACTGTAAGGCATCCCTGTATGAATATATTGCTGGGGGGATTCTGCAAAGAAGGCAAGAAGGATCTGCTGCTATGAGCCGAGCAGTTTCCCTGGGGAGAGATATTGCTGGGGCGGATGGGAAGACAATGATTGGTGAAGCATGTGCAGCATGTGCAGCATATACTGCACAGCCATGCTCACAGAGAGAAATATTATAGAATATATATAATTGCTTGAATCTAGGCTTATGTTGAATTTATGGCTTATGTTGGAACAGGCCAGTCAAACATTACCTGTCAGAGAAATGAAAAGGGCTCTTACCCTGAGTGAACTCTGGCTGTCAGTTATAACCCAAAGCACTATTCCACTATGACTTTGATCGTCTCATGTTCAGTGTGCTGGGAAACATGCTACATTTTCATTTCGCTGGTTTCTCCACATCTTTCCAAGAAACGCTGGTACAAATCCAGGCTATCGTGAGATGCACAGTATGTCTGCCTTTATGTCATCTTCTTTTAATGAGAGCAAGCTTAATTTGAGCTGTGATGCATGGTAATGATCGAATAACTGCAGTAAAGTTATTCCTTGCTCCTTTCTTTTCCTCTCATTTGGAATTCATCACCAATCTTGTAGTGCTGCATGTTCCTTTGCTCAGCCTTTCCCCATGGGTCAGTAGACACAGCACAGATACAGACAGTATCAGTAAATTGGAACAAATACAATGTAGCTACAGTAATTCAGCACAATTTATTATATCAGCTGTCGTAATCTTTAAAGCAACATTATCTAACTTTTTTACATTAAAATAACAGCTTCACAATCATGTTGATGCTACATTGACTTTCAATAGAGAGAATGGTGCGTCTGTCATTCCCACTCTGCCCTGAACGCCTCTTCTTGCACACTGTAACTTTGATATGATATGATCTCCCGGGAGAAGTGCATAACGCTTTACCACACTATGTCATCATATGTGATTTTGGTGAAACTGGATCATATTTTATAGAGAAAATGTGTTTTCCCTTTGAAGTACTCCAGCTGATCTGCACTTTACTTGTTGCGAAAGTAACGCTAACCGCTAATTGCTCCTAACTGCTGCTAACCGTAGCTGCCGTCAGATAGTTCGCTCAGTTTGCCGTGCTGTCTGTCTGGTATCCTGCGGACAACTTTTGTGGGGAGAAATAAACTGAAAATGGGTCAGATATGACATGAATACCACCAATGGAGAGAGTGACCGTGCAAGAGGCCGCTAGACGAGTAAATCTCAAACTGGCTGCAGTTCTTCTTCTTGCTGTTGGACTATTAAGTAATATTAGTTGGCTTATGTCTTGTGTTGTTGCATTCGCTTGATGTTTGGCTGTGTTAGCAAAGTTGTTTTTGATCATAAAGTCATGTAAATGCATGTGTACAGCTGTCCATATTTACGACAGTGAATTGTTCTCTGAAACTCTAGGGGGCGCCAAATCGCCCCCAAATAATCCAAATTCTTCCATCAAGTCTGCTTTGTTTCCGTTGTTATTAAAAATGCTCTGTATGCTTAGGAATACAGAAAAAACGGCATTGACAGACATGTCCGTGTAGCCAAATTGCTTCAAAATTAACCAAATGTTCCATCCAAACCGAACAGGTGTGTGGGAACCATTGAGTTGTACTTGGCAATGGTCTTTGTTTAATTTAATTAGCATAATTTAAATACAATGCCAGTGCTTTGAAGCAGCTTAATATCCTCTGGGTATATGAGAGCCAATTTTTAGTCCCACATTTTTTCGGGCAGAGCCCAGTGTGTGCACAATGTAAGAGTGCATGCAAATATAGTCCACATGCCACCTTTTAACAATATTGTATCTGGTGTAGTGCAATCTAAACAAGTAGCAAGTGTCATCTGCTGAACTGGCAGTATCTCAAACCATTTATCTGTCTTTTGATTTATGTAGCCACGACACTGCTGTACTGTCTGCGGTTCTTATCTTTTATCAAAAGCACATCACAGACTTCCCACTGCAACATCTGCAGCAGTTCAAACCATCACAAGCTACTCATCTACATACTTTAACTGAGATCATTTATATATGTAGCTGCTCTGTTGTACATTTTACCAAATGCCTCACCTGACTTTCCCTCCAAAATGTCACTTTGCTTTATTCCATTAAGTCAGTCTGGAAGTGTTGAAAACGTGTTGCTTTCACTGATGCCAAAACAAAGGCGATCGTTCTAATAGAATTAATCAGTGGTTGTGAATTCCCCTGGGATCACATAATGTGGGGGGGTGACATTTGAGCTGCCAGACACATTAATTTGACTTTCCCACTGAGAGAAATTGAAAGATGGATCTGAATCTGTAATATTAATGGAAAAACAACGAAATGACGATTATATCTCATAACATAAGTCTTTCAAAGCCACAATTTCACACAGAAAAAAAGGCTTTTAGATTATGTTATAACGGCCATGATTGTCTGATCATCGATCACAGATGTAAATCATCAATTTCCTTCTATTATTTTACTTGGGAGACCAGTTTTGCTTTTGAAAATACATCCTGTGCACCATAAAAAGTAGCTGCCCTTCTATTATTAGTCCTGCCGATGATAATTGGATGAAGTGGAAGGGAAACAAGGGAACAAGAGAAAGTGCTTCACATGCTGTTATTCCACCCTGTAGGAATCCTTGTCTGGGAAAAAACGGAAATGTGTAGAGGCAGGAAATCCCTCTTGCAACATTGTAGAGTCAACAACTGCTTCTTGCTGCAAACAAAAGTATGAAATACTGTCACCGACTCTCAGCCGAAACCGAAGCGTTCTAATCTACCCAGTGGTATCTCAGTAGCAGTGAAGTTGCTACCTTTGCTACACCTGTCTGGTCTCAGCTTCTTCCTCCTCAGCAGGTAAACTTATTCTCCAACACTTGTCAGTCATCGTGATGAGCCATCTATCGTGAGACGGTGTGTTGCCTGAGGCTGAACTAACAAGACAAGCAAAAAGCAATACAGAGGTGCACCTACAGTGTTGAATGTTCCTGCTTTCCTGCACATTAAGTCTCACTTCTTTTCTTTCTTACTTCTTCCCATCACTGCTGATTGGATTCAATGTCCCTGCAATTCACAGCTAAGCTTTACGCTAACCAGCAGCAAATGCTCAAAAACATCACAAGCTCCAATTAAAAGCTCATGCATGGATGTACGTGTGTAGATATTAATGACGTGTATATCTTCAAAACTTTGTTGTCTTTGCTGCCAGGCAAAACTCAAAGTCACGGCTAAAAACTAAAGGCGACTTGCTGTTAGAGCCCCATTTTAAATCACTCCTAAAAACACATTTGTATAAAACGTATTTTAACTCTCGACTCCGATGCTTTTGTAATACTTGTTTGCTTCCTCTTGTCTTTCATTGCCTCGTTCTGTTTTATGTATGTACAACACTTTGTAACTCTGTTTTAAAAGGTGCTATATACATAAAGTTATTATTACTATTATTAAAACTTTGTTGATTGACAGCATGTTTAGAGCAGTAACACACCGTGATTCCCGCATCATTACAATGGTTGGTCAATCGTCTAGAAGTAATGTTAATATTTATAGCTTTATTTGCATTACTGACCACTTACATTTGTAAAGCATGGAGCAGCCATAAGACCAGCAGATTTAAAGCTATTCTTAATTAAGGGTGATTCTATTTTCTTAATCATGAGCTGTGATAGCAGCTGATGTGTTATAACACCGGGCAATGTCAAACCATAAAATATACCTGTGTATACAATTTTGTAATTGGCAAATGGACATTATTTTTTTACAGCATTCTGTAAAATAGAAATGAGAAAATGCCTTTTGACACCTATAGATGCAAATGATGGGCATGACAATTATAACTTATTATTGGAGATGCTCAGGAGGCTCAGGAGGGAGAGCGGCCGTCCACTAATCACAAGTGTTTCCATCTCTATTTGGAGGATTCTGAACCCCAAATTGCTCCCGATGGCTGTGCCACCGGCGTGTGAGTGCGTGCGAATGTTTATCGCTGATGAGCAGGTGCCACCTTGCATGGTAGCCTCTGTCACCAGTGTATGAATGTGTGTGTGACTGGGTGAATGCTGGCTTGTGTTGCAAAGTGCTTTGAGTGGTCGCTAAGACTAGAAAAGCACTGTATAAATGCAGTCCATTTACCATCTATTTACTTTAGTTGATTTATAATTATAGAGGCATACACATTTCCAGGCCCACTATGTATGCACAGTAGATATACAATATACAACACAAACACGGTTTCTGTTTTACGCACCACAGAAACAGATGTTGAGTAAGACAAAATGCACCAATTGTTGTATATTATCATATTATCTCTATATAGGGAATCTTTGGGGTATTGTCAG
>JAOVVB010105365.1:0-12936 GCA_028570985.1 Heterobranchus longifilis | reverse complement strand
GTGAGTGTGTGTGAATGTTTATATCCCCTGATGAGCATGTGCCTTGCATGGTAACCTCTGCCATCCTGTATGAATGTAGTGTGAATGGGTAAATGACTCGCAGTGTAAAGCGCATTGAGTAGTCGCAAAGACTAGAAAAGCGCTGTATAAGTACAGTCCATTTACCATTTACCACTTGCCAGTTGCGGGAGCTGTGTCGATGTTGTGTCGAAATCAGTATGTTTCCCTCCCGTGAGAATGGTGTTTCCTGTAGCGCTCCCTTCAGTGTTTGGGGTTAAGTTATGTTTAGGTGTAGCAGGGATCATTGGTTAGGGTAAAGGTGGGGTAAGGTTAAGCATCGGAAAAGACGGCAGATTGGGATCAGGGATATGGTTTGATTCTGGTTAAAGGAAGGCAGGGGGGTCTGAAAAGTATTAAAAAAACACATTGAATTTAATATTTTCACTGTGACGTCATAAATAAAGCCATCATATAAATAAGCCTTCATGCTTTTGCCAGTACGGACATGAAGTTGGCATTCAGTTTCATCCTAAGTTGTATCAAAAAGGTCTTTAACTTTAACTTGGAGAACCCTGAGGGGAAACATATCGATGGGGAAACTGACTTCGACACAACACCGGCGTGCCAGGTGCCGTAAATCCTCAGGTGCCGTAAAACACGGTGCGAGAGCGTCGTTAATTCTCGCTAGTGGGACGGCATCTCGCACAACCTACAGTTAAATAAAAAAGACTAAAGGGAGAAAGGCAGGCAAATTCTCCAAGCTGACCGTGACATTTTCATACTACAGAGACAAGCTGGTTATTGCATACTTTTTCCAGGATCCTTGAAGTTACTCAACGCCCAGTCATGACTCAGAATGTCTACTTTCAGGGGGAAGTAGTAGATCCATGAAAAAAATGGATGAAGAGGAACTCAGAGGCTCTAACATGGCAGCATGTGGAGGAAATGAAGTAGTTTGTAGCCTGGCACTGCGCTCGCTCATTGACCTCTCCTTCTAGATTTCTCTCTCACACGTCGAAAACACACACACACCTGCACAAGTCCACCAAAAGAACTGAAATTAACATGGACTTTGCTCTCCTCGCTGCCAAGGCGATTACGGAGCTGTAATCTGAACGCTTGTACTGTTGGCTGGTGGGAAACTTGTTCAGCTCTGTAACTATCTGCACCCCCTCTCACATACACACACACACACACACACACACACACACACACCCCTCCCCTCTTCTTCTTCCTCCTTCTCTTCCACTCGCTGTATCACCGGGAGGAAGGAGGAAAAGAGGGAGAAGAAAGGAGGAGGAGGGGAAACTAATCCTAAAACCGTGCTCCATTTTGCATTCCTGCAGTCCCAGGGCAACACAGGACAAGAGGCCCAGGAATCTCTCCACTCATTCAAATCAGATGTAGCCTTTGGACCTCACAGACAGAACCAGCAAAGTCGGACGATACCGTACTCGGGCAGTGAGGTCAACAATGCTGTCCGTCTTAAGAGCCCTGCAGCTCTTTATCTCACTAATCTGTGTTGCAGTGCCGCCATGTTTCTCTCTTCTTGGAGAAATGTACAGCACTATATGACATAGGCCTAGATAGATATTTGTGGAATGTAGACATGAAAGTTTATGTGAAATGTGAAACCTGCAGTCAGGTTTTCTTTGTGTGCTAAATCAAAAGAATGTAAGCCTATGTTTTATTTAGTTAGAAAAGGGGATAAAAGCTTCATCTTTGCACTGGTGCAAACATTTTTCACCAAATTGACTGTTATGGAAACTGTGACTAAACCAGTCATCTTTAGTTAAAGGTAGTTATTTCACAACCATGACAGAAGTGCAGACTTGGCATTGTGGAGTTGTGCTCATGAGTGATACTCAGCAGACAACAATGTTTCCTGTGACAGCAGTGGTGGATTACTCAGAGTCTGTGCTTTTATCTCTCATGAACTTCGAGTCAATGACTTCAATTGTATAACCCATAAACGTCATCAATTAGTTTTCAACTAAACACATGCAGGTTACAATATGTTTTTGGTCTTTTGGGGTTTGTTTGTCTGTATTTTTTTTAATTAAAAAAACAGAAAGAAAGAAAGAACTGTTTCTCTTCCGACCATATTGTTTGCTTTTTCATAAAGCATTACTCCCAGGAGTTTCCAGGAGTGAAAATCATGCTGGTAGCCAAGAATGATGACAGTGCTTTGTGTGAGATGAGATCCCATGAAAGCAGAACTGATGATATCATATCCTATGAGTTGTTTTGTTTGGTGTGGAGTGTTTGGTTAAGTTTGGTTCATGTTTTGAAGGTTAAGATGAGGTAAAATTGATGACATTCAGGTTGTGATCATACACTGTATAAAAGAAGACAGAGCCACCGTGACCCGTCACCTATTGGTTTGTGGACTACCGTTTTGAATCTGCATTTTGGCCGTCGCCATCTTGGTTTTTTGGAGCCAGAAGCGACCATATTTGGACGAGAGGGTGGAGCTGGAGAGGAACAAGGGGTGGATCTAGCACTCACTGAAAGCGGCCATAATTTTAAGCTTTAATATAATTCAAACTGTGGATTTATATAAAGTCTCACCCCCATACAGTTGTCAAGAACGGGGAAGTTAACTATATAGCAGAGACACACCAAGCCGACGGTTGGCCATCTGTCAATTTGGAGGCTTCGGTGAGCGTCTGTCGCCTGAGTTTTTGTGGTGTGTCCTGCACCGTTGGCACTAGTTGGCCCAAGTCAGCTGCTTTGCGGCTGATTCAGCATGATTCAGGTCATTCAGGTGGGCAAACGCTGATTTGTTTCAGGTAATCAGAGACAGTTTAGAAGCTACATGCAACGTTATGTAGGCTATCATAATAACAGTATATCCTGTTTCTCATTTTGAGTGACAAATACAGACAACCGCTGCCTGCCTGTATGTATGAGTTATTACCTCTCATGCAGGCACAGAACGTTGGCCCTTGGCTGTAGTCTTTGTGGTGTGTTCGGGTGCAACTTTTTTGGCCCGATGGAGGCCGACGAAACTGGTTGTTTGGTGTCGCGCTGGTGTGACTCTGCTCAGTCTTTTGTACCAGGCTGTAAACATGTTTATTTCTGCTGTAAAGTTGGGCATTTTAACCTGGGGGTCTATGGGGATTGACTCGCTTTTTGGAGCTAGCCTTAAGTTTTCATAATTGTTGTAAAAGAGAGCTTGCTCTCAGTGGCCTTTCCCTGTTTAAATAAAGGTTTCAATCAATCAAATATGTTTCATTTAGTTTAGTTTCCCTTGCGTGGTTGAGTCATTATGATCCATTACTTTTTGTATGTTGTCACATTTCATACAAATAAGCCCAAATTTCTCATGAGATCATGCTCCACAGAGACACATAATAACATTCATTTACTGAGTAAGTAGTCAATTTAAACTTAAGCTCAGTATGGCCCAGTGGAGAAGAAGTGAGGGAAAGTTGTTAGAAGTTAGACACTCTTTGTGGGACATAAAACAATGTGTTACTTGTCAATCAGAAAGTAGGTGAACTCCTGTCAGTTACAGGGACTATTGGCATTCAGACCGTGTTTCCAGAGTTCGGAGCTGTGATTGTGTCTATAGAGAACAGAGCTCAGCGGACTATAGAAACAGTGCCTCTAGGTTTGGCAAACGTCAGGACTTTGCGTGCCAGGAGCAACTCCCTCCTCCCAACCTGCACCGAACTAACAAGCTAACTCCTCTGCAAGTCTTTTGTACACGTCTGTGTGTGTATGTGTGCGGGCATGCATGTTTTTTCTGTGTTTTCCTGTGAGCGAGTACAGCTCACAGTTCTCACAGTACCCAAACTGTTACAATGGGACTGGCCATGGGTTTCAGTTTTCAACCCAGATTGACAATGCAGTAAATGAAAGCAGATGTTGAAACAGTCTCTGTGTATTATCTGCCTTTATAACGACATGATTCATACATAGGGAGGCTTCAGCCTGGATGGCTTTTTGGAAACATCATTCATTATTTTGAAATCCAAGTAAAAATCAAGAAATATGTAAGTCTTTTGTTTCAGAAGAGATTATACAGCCTGCCTGTTGCATGGAAGCTGAGAGCGAGAGGCCTCCGTGTTGTTAGGAATCCCCCCTGGATTCGAACCCTCCACCCTGCAAAGGCATCCATGAGCAAGAGTCCTGACCACTCAGTCCCTACCAGCTGCATTTGAAGCTAACCCTTGACCGCTGACCTCCTAGTGAAGAGAAGCACGCTAGGTCCTGCATCTGTTTAATTTCTTGCAAGTATGTTGGGAGGTTTAATGCATTTTTTTGTCTGTAATTCCTTTCACATACCTCTGCACAATTTCCTTTTTTTCTCCAGGCTATGACATGTTTGGCATTTACATCCTACATCAAAAGACTGCGTGAAAACATAGTTCAAACTCTGATTAAAGCTGGCAAGCATGGGCATATGCACACGCTTAATCCCATGACATACTGTTCATGAGTGAAACACGTGTCAATATCAGTGAAGTGTTTCAGAGGTGGAGAGAAAATTGTTTAATTGTTTAATAGTTTAGCCTTTTGCCAACCATAGCTGTGAGCTTTAGCCACAACCGTGAACTAGCTGTGAGTCTTTGGCAACAGTCAGCAGAAGGCTAAACTATTAGTTAGAAAATGTTGCTAATAGGTTAGCCTTCTGCTATCCGTAGACGAGAGCTTTCTGCTATCCGCAGCTGTGAGCCAGGAGCTAGCCACAGCCATGAGCCTTTGGCCATGGTTAGCAGAAGGCTCGACTATTGGCAACATTTTCTCTCCATCTCTGAAATGAGCTGTGATTAGCCAAAGTCTCCCATCACGGGCTACATTTTCTAAATCCTGAAAACAGAGCCAGGAGGAGCTGCAGAAGTCTAGTTTTCTCTCAGACCACTTGAATTACAATATGCTGAAAGGTTATTATGTTTTGTTCAATGATGCAAAAAAAAACTGCCTATCCCAGCTTTAAAATAGAAAAAGATAAAGGCCTATTTATAACACTTGTTGCACAGTGTGCATGCACATGAACTCACTGTGTTTACATTACATTTTCTGATTTCAGAGCGCATGAACACACACACACACTTCCCCACCTTTCTGCACATGGATGATGTCAGGGAAATTGGCCAGGTGTCCTCTGTAGAGGTCCAGCAGGTCAGAAATGGGAGCCAGGTCGTGGCGCGGCTGCTCAGCAAAATACTCTCCCACCGCTTCGTAGGCCTCGCCGGTGTAGGCGATGGCTCTGTTCAGGCCGGCTGAGTACGCCTGCTGGTCCAGCTCGAACGCCTGCCCCAGGAGCGTGAAGGACTGTCCCACCTTCTGGTACTCCTTCTTGAAGCCCGACATCTGCTTGCGAGCGAACTCGTTGATGGTGGTGTTCACGACCACGATGTTCTCGTCCATCCTCTTGGTGAAGCTCTTGAAGCCTTCGATCTTGCTCTCCACTTCCTGGAGGTCCAGCGGGACGGCGGGTGTGCTGAAAAAAAGAATGACAAAGATGGTCATTATTCTGAAAGTCAGATTTTTATTTATTTATTGAAGCATTACGTCATCTTTATTTACTATACCTCTGTTCTACTTATCTCATCGTCACTATCAGGCACTCCCTGTGATGAAACCGTCCTTTTACAGCAGAGTGAAACAAGAAAAACTGATAACAGCGTCTTGCTAAAGGGCAAATATCGTCCACCCACTTTATACTGTTACAAAGTGGGTGGGCAAAATAACAGGAACATCCGACAAAAACTATGATGTAACCCAGCAGCAAAAACTTGATTCTTTGACACACTATGAACAAAAATATTGTAAGTGTTCCTGTTATTTTGTCCACCTCCTCTACATCATTAATTTGCATCATTTGTAAAATTGTGTGAAGTACTGTCATTTATAGTTTTGGTGCAGCTTCTTTCCCTCTACCTACCACATTTTGTACTTCAGCGACTGATTGCCTACATTTCCCAGAATGCCTTTTACAATCTGCACAGAATGGGCTGTAACTTGATACGTTCAGTGGTTAGATGTGGAGCGAGTGTGTAATATGGTGACAATAGAGCAACAAGAGTGACAGTTTTTCAAGTAAAGAAGGTCAGGATCATGTGCCTTAATGAAAACCCGATCTGTGTTGTAGCAGCATTGCATTGTGGTCTATTCCCTGCTCTTATTGGTGTAGATGTTGGTCTCATATGCCTCTTCTACAATGGATTCCTCCTTGTGTGATTGTTGAATGCTGTTGGAAAATGGTGACTCTAGAAAGAAGCCCTTGTTATTGGACTTCAAGTGCATGTCATCATCAGTTTATTTAAAGGGGACATATTGTGCTCATTTTCAGGTTCATACTTGTATTTTGGTTTTCTACTAGAACATGTTTACATGCTTTAATGTTAAAAAGCCCCCCTGTCGAAAAAAGCAGTGTGCTCTGATTGGTCAGTGTTTCCGGGTCTTTGGCATCTCTGCACTCGCCAACTCTGCACCGTCATTGCAGCCACTGAATGACTGCCTATACATTGTGACATCACAACTTAACAGAAGTCCTGCCGGCTCGTTTAAAGGCACAGTTTCTGAAAATGGGCTGTGTGCATTTTTCCATGGATTGAGCATTTCGATGCTTTCACAGTATTTATATAGCACCTACCTGTTTTATAATGAAAAGTGACATATACTTTTAACAATATGGGGCCTTTAAATATCCAACAAATCAAAGGCTTTTCAGTGCTTTTCATAAACTTGTAACAAAGAGCAGTTCAGCCTCCCACCTGATTGTGAGGAAGAAATTGGGCCCGACCAGCTCGTCCCTCTCTGCCTTCCTCTTGCCCTGTTTCCAGGCCTTCTCATCCGCCCCGCACGTTAGGAAATGCTGGAAAACGTCACAGCGTGCCAGCACGGGGTGGCTGGTCATGTGGTTCATCCACCAGATCAGCCCCTTCCTCCGCTTGGAGATGAAATCCTCCTCGAAGCGACCGGTGGCCTGCTTCTCCGGCAGGTGGGGCACCGAGATGACTGGGAAACGCTCCACGAGCCGAGCGTACAGCCAGTCAAAGTGCTTATACCTGCAGGGGTGGTGGGAGAGGAGAGACAGGCGGGAGGATTTATTGTGACATTTTGGGTGGATGTCATGTGGAGGGAGGGAGAAGGTTTGGTAAATGGGAACAAGTGAGATTAGGAAGTGAGGTAAACAGCAGGAAATGTAGTGAGAGGGAGTGAAAAGGAAGGAGGGATGCAGGGAGAGCTGGGCTGCATTTGGATCCAAATTAGCACATTCCCTTCCCTTGTTTTATTCCCTTTAGCGAGCCCTTGGTGACGCAATTCTTGACGTACAAAAACTGAACCATTCTGGTTCCTCCAACCAAAGGGGAGAAGGGCGAGGGGGAAAAAAAAGGTTGGGATCCACTAGGTTGTCAGAAAAGACTCTCAGAGTTTTTTGCAATATCGGCATGTGGAGTGTGTGTGTGTGTGGGGGGGGGGGGCACCCTGCCTGAACAGATTTCGCCCAGGGCTCCAAAAATGCTAGGGCCGGCCCTCCAAGTGGGAAGTGAAATGCAAGGGAGTAAGTGTTGGTTTGAAATGACAGACCTATAACTGACAGGGAAACAATGTAAAAGGTGCAGAGGGAATCTCAGAAAGGAAAGAAGAGATTCCTGAGGACTCCAGAGGGCAACAGGCCACAGTCAGCTCTGTTTTTCCCATTTTGTGGGAACAATTGTGGCGACAGGAAAAAGCCACAGAAACATTTATTTTTAAGTGTATGGGGGCCGGGGGATCCGGTGAAGAAATAGGTTTGAAAACCCCAGAGAGGGAAGAGGAGGACGACGGCCTGTACCTGCGGTTGACTTGCACATTGGTGTGCGTCGGCGTCAGGCCGTAGGACATGTAGCTCTTCATGCCCTTGAACTTGGTCTGCTTGGTGGGGTCGTCGATGGTGCACGTGAACGGATACGGGTCCTCCTGCCACTCTGGCCCGTGCTTGCCCATCACCACGCAGATCCGGTCCGCGTCCTTCACGAAAGCAGATGCCTCCCCGAGCAGGAAGGCCTCCCCTCCGGACTTGACGAAGGTGGAGAACCTGTTGAGGTTTCTCCCCACTGTTGCCGAACTCTTGGCCTGCTGCTGCTGATGCTGGGTGCTCTCGCGCCGCCCGGGCAAGGAGGTGGTCACCGGGTACAAGGGGGGCGAGGTGCCGAGACCCTGAGGCGCATCGGTAGCTGGAGAACTGTCGTCCCAGTCGTCGTCCCAGTCGTCATCGCTGCCCTGGCTGGTGTGGAAGCTGCCTCCGCCACTACCCCCGCTGCCAGCCCCCAGGCCTCCTCTCTGAGACTGGGTGTCCGGGGACGTGTAGGCGGGCGTCTGGGCTTTGGTTTTGGGTGAGGAGAGTAGGCCGTTGTTGGAGGTGATGTGGTCCCTGATGATCTCCACATAGGAGGCGGGGAAGAGGCCAGCCTCCCCCCTGCTGTTCTCCCCCTCCAGCCAGCCCTCCAGCTCCTCCTCATTGAACAGGGTCACCACCTCATTCTCTGTTATGGAGATCTCCCCTGGGTTTTCAGAGTGGAAGTCGTACAAAACCCTGGCTTTTAACGCCATAACTGTTATATCACTTGTGTCTTTTTTTCTGTTTCCTGTTGCTTCAAGCTTTTCTTTTATTCCGGGATTACACCTTTAAAATCTCTCTAAATGAGATTGAGATCAGGCAGCAGCAACAATTGGGACTATTTTTTCTCCACATTGGCAACAGCAAACTTGTATCCGAGATCCATGCATGCATAAAAGAACAAGAAGAGAGAAACACACACAGGCTTGTATCCGACACCCACCTCCTCTCTCTTTCTCTCTCTCTCTCTCTCTCTCCGCTCCTCTCAAATATCATTTGTTTCCATGCAGAAGTTAATCCAAGTCGGAAAATACAGAGGAAACCTGTCTTTAATGGGTGTTTTCTCTCCGAGGGAAGATGCCGGTTAGAGTTTAAAGATGACTAACTTGACGAAGGTTGTATAGCTGCTTTATTCCTCCGGATAAGAGCCGGGGGAAAGTCCTTTTTTTTCTCCTCCTCTCCCCGAGATGCTTGTAAGTTAAAGGCACCAGTCCGAACACGTAGTAGACTGGCTGAGTAACGGAGGGTGGAGCCAGGAGCAAGTTTAGTCAAGTCACTGGAAAAAAAAAACCCCATATAACCTCATTTTAAAAGCTCCATAAATGTCTGTGTCGACACGTCATCTACTGTGAATATGCCTCAAAATCAATATCTAAATCGCTATTAATCATATCCCAATTATATTAGGCTATTCATTAGGCTATTTGAATATTATTAACCAATAATTTAGTTCACAAATATAACATATAGCCTATCTCTGCATTAAAAGTCAGTTTATGGACTACTGCAGCACAGGCTACTGCTGCCACACCAGTAAAAGAAAAACATATCAGTGTCACGTTATAACTGAAAGGTTTATTGTTATAGGCTAAAACAATATTTTCCCATTATTACGACTATAACAATAGGATACTTTTTTTAAATCTTGTTATAACGTGAAACGTTTTAGGCATAAGTTATAATAAGTTGGCACATTATAATATGAAACTTTTCATGTTATAACAAGATAAACAGTAGGGCTTATAATGTTTTACCCTAACAAGACACGTTTATTGTTACTACCTTGTCATTTGCAAGCGCCTTCATCATTTCAAGTATTAATTGTAAAAAACAACAACAAAAAACAAGAAAAGTGTCTTGTTATAACTTGATACGTTTGTATGTCGCAATAACGTGAAAATATATTTTTATAACATGAAAACATCTTGTTATAACAATAAAATGTTCACGTTATAACGTGATACTGGTCCGTTTTTCTTTTTGCATTTAAAAAAATAAGTTTTTATTTAGTCTATATATCTCTGGTGGTGATCTTTACTTATTGTTCTATGCAGCTTGACCTGTAATTTCAAAATATTTTATTTGACTGTAATTAAGTGACACAGCAAAATGCAGATTCATGTTTAAATATATGTTTTCTATCTCGTAATTACAAGGAAAGATTATAATCATATTCTTAAAAGCACCTCTTTCCTTCCTTCTAATTGAAAAACACAGAATCTATGAATATGCTAATTTTCTTCATTTCAAAAGCTCAATAGATTCCAGATGTCTCCTATTTCACTGAAAAGACCATTCTCAGTGTATGTGCACAGGAGGCTTCAAGTTATTTGTGCAGCCTGCAGGTATCTAACTCTGCACACATCTGCACATAGTGAAGACACAGAAAACATTTGATTAACCTACTCTTTTTGCCCAAAATGTGCAATGTAGATGGCAAACTGTATGAAAACTGAGCATTTCAATAGAATTGTTCTCACAACTTCTTCAAGATTCTTCAATTTCAGTTTTATTGAATGTATAATATAATAATTAATTAAATGTATAATATAATATAATGCAATATAATATAATAATACATTGAATGTATAATACAATACAATATAATATAATGCCATATAATATAATAATTCAATGGATGTATAATATAATATAATGCCATATAATGCCATATAATATAATATAATGCAATATAACATAATAAAGCATTGAATGTATAATACAATATAGTATAATATAATGCCATATAATATAATAATTCATTGAATGTATAATATAATGCCATATAATGCCATATAATGTCATATAATATAATATAATATAATATAATATAATATAATATAATATAATATAATATAATATAATATAATATAATATAATATATCGGACACTAGAGGTCAGTGTTAGAGCACACAGTGAGAGGAGACGACAGTTCCTCCTCCGGTCCAGCTGCTGGCAGTAAAGCGACTTTCACGTTGGATTGTGACGATGTAAAACCTTCCAGACAAAGAATGTAATGATTAAACAAATGCTGTACATCTGCGATAATGATATTTCATCAAACATTATACAACCAGATTAATCATCGCCTCGGTTTGAAGCGGAACAAATGATGACAGTGTGATGATGATGTGACACCTGCCTGGACTCACAGCCGGAATGTTTTAACATAAAGTAAAACAGGTAAATATGAGACATGTTGATGAACTGCAGCAGCTTTGTTCTTGTGCCTGATGGTGAATTGTGGGTCGCATACAGATTATCCACATTTTGTCCGTTTGTCCCCAATGATAATTTATGTAGTTTTAAGTGAGAGTTGCGAGCACGTCTCTTATCCAGATGACTGTTGCTGCCTTCTTTAATCACAATGACTTTCATCTACACTAGCTCACGGTTTCAGTATTGACAATATACAAGTAGTGATATGCAACTGTATATATATATATATATATATATATATATATATATATATATATACTTGTATTTTGAGTTTCTACTGGAACATGTTTACATGCTTTAATGTTTAAAAAAAACCTCATTATTTTTCTCCTCATGTCTTTATGAATATACCTGTATTCACCCTCTGCCTGTCTCTTCAACACTAGAAGTGCCAGTGATGCCCTACATCAGTGGTTCTGCACATGCATGGGAGCATTATTTGATAAGGGATTTGTTCTATCGAAATACGCTACCCCTGAAATCTTAAATAAAGATAATAATATAATAGCAAAACATGCTTCCCATATTCTTACAGTATACATGGAGTAAGTAGTGGTGTAATATAAAATAATTCTGTAGGTGGAGAATTATTTGATAGGGGTTTTGGTCTATCGAAATATTCTACCCCTAATATCTTAAATAACTGAATATCACAATATCAAAAAAGTAGCCAAAATATAATGAACATACATGTTTGTCATATTACTGACATATTACTAGAATTTCATTTCATTTTGACCGCCAGATTCCAAACTCTACAATCTCTCATGATAAATATCCAATTGAGAGATTAGATTGTTAGGATTTTAACAAACAAAATTACACCAAAATGTGCATTTTAACAAGTTTAATTATACATTTGGGTAGGCAATATTTATATCATCGTATATAGCCTATAAACCGTAATTATTTCATACATTCACATCAGCTTTCTTACATGGAAGTCGGTTTTACCGGGTCTTCTGCATCTGCGCCTTGCCGTCTCTGCAGCCGGAGAATGACTGCAGCGGGACTGTAGGGGCCAATTATATTTCTATGGTAGGGGCACTTTATGCCTATTGTATATTTGTGACATCACAACTTCACAGAAGTTCTGATGGTTCGTGTAAAAGCACAGTTTCTGAATACAGGCTGTGTGCATTTCTCCTTGGATTGAGCATTTTGATACTTTCACAGTGTATAACCTACACCTGCATTATAATAAAAAAAGGACATGGAAATCTCACTTTTTACAATATGAGACCTTTAATTAAATTTTATTTATAGTGTATCATAACTAAAGTTATCTCAGGACACAATATAGAGCAGGTCTAGACCATGCTGTAGGAAGAAATCTCAAGCAGAACCAGACTCTGATCGGCCATCTGCATTTAAGGATCAGCTGGATTGTTAGAGGCTACACACTAAATGGATAATAACTTTTTAAATTTTAGTAGTGAAAAGATGGTGGACCAATTGAAGAAAGCACAAGTGTTTCTGATATAAAGGACAAAGTTGAATCACAAATCTTAATTCCGTCATGGTTATGCAATGGAGAACTGGCTGCATAATTAACGTCATCTAAAGCAGTGGTTCCCAACCTTTTTCTTTAAGGGACCCCTTTTCTATCATTTAGTAAACTGACGACCCCTGACTAAAGCCAGAGATGTACTTGCTTTTAACTATGCGTGTGAGAACGCTGCATCGCAATGCAATGTCTACGTCAACGGGTCCTTAAACAGCATATATAGGCTATCTCCAGCTTAAGAAACATATTTTATAGATATTTCATATTATATCCAATGCATAATAACGGTACAGAACAACTGATAAACTGAACAATTAACCCAAAAAGTGAACGCAATAACTGCAGGAAGTTTGTGAAAAACGAAACATTTGGA
>JAOVVB010105333.1:0-12936 GCA_028570985.1 Heterobranchus longifilis | reverse complement strand
GAGAGAGAGAGAGAGAGAGAGAGAGAAAGACAGAGAGAGAGAGAGAGAGAGAGAGAGAGACATGTTTTTTACCCAAAGACAAATTATCCACAGAAACCTTCTACTCTCCAACACAAACAGACCACCAAGATCGTAAAAATGTGTCTTGAAACCAGATAAAAAGTTAATTTATGACTCGTTTTCCTGACTCCTTTGCGGACCCTGACTCAGAGGGGATGTGATGACGCCATTGAAAGGTGTTCTGCCACCTAAACACACAACCCTGATTAAAATGACAGATTTCTCTGGTTTGAACTTTGTTGGAAACATTTGAGATAATGTAAGTACACAACTCAACTAAATATAGAACATAGGTCTCGTCATGTTCAGACATTTTAATGCAGAAACGTTTCATTGTATATCTTTAATGACGCCTGTGCGGTCTCATCACCGCCTCGTCTTCGCAGAGGAAAAAAAAGGTCGTTAACGAATATTTTTCTTAATAGTTTCCGTTGACTAAAGTAACACAAGTTGCCGGCCTTTCTTCAGGTCACTGGATCAAAGAATGAAGACCAGGTCCTGAATGCCATCGAGGCTTACACAGAGTTTCGCCCCGAGCTGGCCCACAGAGCCATCAATCAGCTGTTTGACATCGCCAGGATACAACACTGCAGCCAGCTGCTCCGAGCTTTACAAGTACGATGCGTTTACATTTGGGTTGCTGTTTGTAGGAGGGAGACACCAGTGACTTTTAATGAAATCTGTGCCCCTCTCTCATACCTCTCCTTTAAACTCTCTGTTCTTTCAGCTTGTCATCGCAGCGTTGAAGTGCCATAAATATGATAAGAGCATCCAGGTGACGGGCAGCGCCGCTCTGTTCTACCTGACCAACACGGAGTACCGCAGCGACCAGAGCGTGCGGTTGCGCAGAGAGGTCATTCAAGTGGTGCTGAATGGGATGGAGCAGTACCAGGAGGTCACCGTGAGTCTGCACATCCCCACCTCTGATCAGCGAAGCTTATCCCAAACTTAAAGGGACAGTTCAGATGTTTTGAAGTGTGGTTGTATTGTATTTAGACCAGCAGCTCCTGTGTTCTGTGAGGTAAAATTACTGTTTTTGTCAATGGAGTCTGGTGATTTTGACGAGAACATAGAGAACAGCTTCAGTTCCTCCTGTGTAAACTTAAACAGAGCTGTCTGACAGCGAGGTAAAGCTGTGAAAATATTCTAAATATAGCGTACACTTAAACTGATTTTAGGTGTCTAAAACACATTTATCTGCTGCCCCCATCCACAGCAGCACATTGTTTATCTTCCGTGTCTGTCCTCCTGTCATCGTTCTCAAACTTTTTCACGTCAAGGACCCATAAACTGACAAAAATAAGACCATGGACTCCCTTTTGATAAGATTTTGTCACAGGGTCCCCCATCTGATTGGATTTTAGCTTTTAGATGTTTAGATGTTTTATTACAGAAAGCGTATGAAAGCCATGACCATAATAGTCACACATTCTGTCAATGTGTTATTTATGGATGGAATTATCATGAAAATAAATTAGGGACCCCCTCAAGGACCCCTGGGAGTCCCCGGACCACACTTTGAGAACCACTGCTGCAGGTAATACACTGACTATAGCCAAGTACCTCATACAACCCCACTTCAAAACAATCTGAACTATCCCTTTAAAGGAAAACTTTGCTGTTCATCTGCATGTACTGCTTCAGTAACACAACACTGGTTTCCCTTTAATATGATGGACAAGTTCTCATTAAGCTTGGAGTTTCTAAATGTTAATTTGACTATTTGACACCTTTCTCTGGCACGCACGCACGCACGCACGCACGCACGGACTTACATTGGTGACTCCGCTGCGGTTGCGGTTTACAGTTTGTGCTTTCAGCGTGGTTTGTTCGACGCGGCGCCGCAGCGTCTCATAATCATTCTGAGGGTCCAAGATGAGTTGGCAGGGGTATTCTGTAGGACGCTGGAAGAACGCCATGTCCGGGTACAGCCGCCTGCAAACAAACACGCCATATTTTACCTGACGTGTCAATGGTTTACACACTGACCGGCTGTGGTCTTTTTTTTTTTTTTTTTTTACAATCACACACGATCAAGAGCAAACTAACAGATGTAGAATAGTTTCTCAAAAGTCATACCTTACATCCTTGTCAATTTGTAGCAGAATTTCATTATCTTTGAAGTAGGTATTCCACCTGCTGTCTGGGTTCGGATTGAGAGGCTGAAAAAAACAAATAAAACAGACACATTAAATTACTGTTAGAAGTTAGAAGTGACTTGTTACACCTGTGAGCAAAGAGCCAGACGAGCAGCTGATCACTATTTATTTCAGGTATTTCAGGGTCAACACAGCACAAGGAAAAAATATCATGGAGAAGACGAAGATAGGAATTTCCTAAAACACGGGATCTTCAGCATTCAGTATCTTTGAACCAGCTGTATGTTGTCTGATATATGTCTTATTACAAAGTATTTTAACAATAAAGTCAGACAGTTATACACGTCGTAAATATAAGAGCAAGTTGTGATCAAAAGATCCGTAATAAGTTTCTGTTCCGTCTATATGAACATGCAATAATCGCCAAAAATTATAAATACCCACAATTTCAAAGACACCTGAACGCATCTCAAATCTAAATAGAGCACACACAATTTGTGGTCGAAAATATGTATGTTGTCCAAACAAAGCATTTTAACAATTAAGTCGTACAAATATAAACTTTGACAAGTTGTGATCAAAAGCGTTTCTCTTCTGTCTGTATAGACATGCAGGGTATCATCAGAAACTACAAATTCCCACCTTTCTAATGACGCCTGAATGCCCCTCGCATCCACAACACATCCGTCACTACCTGCGGTGAAACGATCAAACTTCACATTTTACCGTCAAAGTGACATAAATCTGTGTTCTTGTCAGAATATTTCACCAACACTTCTGTTATTTTCACCAAAACAGCAGATTTAGTTTCTTTTTTTTAGTTTCTCAGAAGAAATATCTCCACACGGCAGACATGCTTATTTATCTCGCCGCCGTGCGGCGGCCTAACACTGGTGCGCTGCTGACGTGTGACGTAGTTCATGAACACGACGTAAACAGAAGTGAATAGATCGGCCCCATTGTCACCGATACCGGATCCAACTATCTGAGTCAGTACCGGCCCGATACTCAATATCGATATCGGATCGGTGCATCCCTAAAAAATAGTGTTTAGTCACTCACATGGTCCTCCATGGTCACGTCTTCTCTGGAAAGACCCAGGTTGGCTTTGGCAATACCAGGCTGGATGATCATCTCTTTCAGGAACTGCGAGTACACCTCCCTATGAGAAACAGGACAAAACGGAAGGAAGTGGTGAAAAGTTCAAATATTATACGATAAAGAAAACGTGCACATCCCTCGTGCCCAATGGAAAGAGTGCTGAATCAAAGAAATATCACAGAAAACAAATAGATCTGCACAGCACGTAGCTCCTGTTAGAGCCCCGGACTCTTCCTCACTCACTTAAAACTGAAAATATACCTCAAGAGTTATTTTGTTCATATTAGGGAGGCCAATTTAGATTTTTTTTTTTCTTTTTTTTGGATGGAAGGGGTCTGGCTGCTTCCCAGCATTGGACGCTTCATGTTGTCAATTTATCTTCATGACTAACGACCAACAAAGAAGACATCCAGGCTCCGCCTCCTACAAACAAACACTTTGCTGCACCTGATTGGACCAACACTTTCTCTCGTGGGCTGTCTGCTCCCGGATTTCAAACCGGACCAACACGGCGGCTGGTTTCGTCTTATATTGCGAAAATAGTTCACAGAAATGTGTTCTGTAAACATTTACACAATCGACAACGATTGCGGAAAAAAAGGAAGAAAACACGGACAAATGGACAGACCGTGAAGCCCAGGCTTTACTGAACATTTATGCGACGGGGGAAATACAACACAAAGTGAAAAGCCGGTCGGTTTTGCATTCCGATGCGTTCTGGTCCGGTCCAGTGTGAACGCACACAGAAAAAAAAAACCTGGAAGCTACGTAGTTCTCAGGGGAGCTCCTGAGTGATTTATCAAGCAAAACCACAACACATTCTCTGTCTTCAGCTTCAGTATGATGATTTTATATGATTTTAAATGGAATATTTGGGGGTTTTGGTTGTCAGTCAGATAAAACACAGGGTTCCTACACATTTCCATTTCAAATGTCCAGACTTCTCTTACGTAGAAGACGACAAAGCTTTTGTTCTTACATATGGCAGATTCCACCATGTTGAAGGATTTCACACAAAGTTTGCATCTAACTTTATTTTCCCATTTAGTCAAACCAGCTTAAACTCTAAATATTCTCTTTCTGAAAATATTCAGACTTTTTCTCTAAATATAATTTTTTTGTGAAAATTTTCTGACTGTTGTCTTTATTTACATGCCGTAAAGCTGTCTAACATGCTGCACATGCAGAAACTGTAATAAACTGTAATAAAACAAGCTCATGCCACGGAACCAATAGTGGAATAATCGTATTGAACTGCCAAACCTGATTCGAATGAATTCTGAATCTGAGCCCTACAAGATACGTGAATCATCTGGGGTTTCTGGGACATTGCAATGGTCATTTTTCACAATTTTCATTTTACAGACCGAACAATGAATCCGTAAATTGAAAAAAGAAATCAATAGATTAATCCGCAATGAAAATAATCCTTAGTTGCTGCACTAATTTGCAACAACAAAAAATTATTATTGACTAAAATGTCCGGTCCTTGTGTGTTTAACTTGAGAAACAGATGAAAACAGAACTGGGCCTTCCTCTGTCGTGTCTGATATAAAGAAGGAAAATGGAGGAAACAATCATAAAGGTTGTTTCTCCTCCATAATAAACAGCATGGGGTCTGGTGAGTCACAGCTGAAATGCATGTTTTTTTTTCTTTTTTTAGTCCGCTAACGACATTAGCTAATGCCATCAGCTGTGCTGATTGATAGCAGCTGAAATTATGGTTGCCCAGTGACACACAAAAAAAGGACACGGTCTTCGATCAAGTCTTAAAAAGTTCTTCTTACCTCTGCTTTTTGAGGAAAGACTCCCATACGGTCTGATCCAGAGGTAGATAATTAAGAAGGATCTGAAGAAAGAGTAAAAACCAGTCAGGATCACATCTCTCTGATGGAAATCTTCTAATGTCACTTTTTATTCACAACCCAGAACTCATTCATTATTATATATTCATCTATATATTGTGAAAGAGACATTTATTGTAGAGTAGACATGGGACCATCTTCATGTCACGATAATCCTAACCCAAACAACTGCAATCTGCGATATTATCCTGATAATCAACGAAATATGCTTAAAACTCTTAAAACTAGGCTTGGGGCGGTATCACGGTATTACAGTATACCAGGGTATTTAAAAATCCTGGCGGTACGAATTTCAATACCATCCAAAATCCAGACGCTCCTCTTGGTGTTGCACTGCGAGACTCGTGTGTTCACGTCAGAGCAGAGCTGTGGGCACCTACAACCTTTCTGTCATGCTTTGTTCCTGTTGTGGAAGTCCCAGATACGTCTGACAACTAAACAGCGTCTGGATCATAGATTCATCACATCATCCAGAGGAGCACAGCTCGCTGAATTTCACGACTTTCTTCAGGAAGTAAAGTTGCATCTGGATGTTCGAGGTTCAGATTATGATTTTTAAATTACAATAAACTGATCAAAGGTACGCAGAAATGACCACAGCATGATGCAGATTTGTAAAAAGTCTGAATTCATGCTGTCATGTCTGTCCACAAGACAACAAGTAAACCTTTTTTTTTTTGTATCCATCAATATTTTGCCACATGAAGATTTTTTTTTTTTTCACTCAAACACCGTCATATACTGAGTACCTCAGTAAAATGGCAAGACGCTATGAAGGTATGATAAAATAGATACCACCCAAGCCTATTTAAAACAGCACTAAAACACACTAGAATCACTGCACCTGACATTTTGCTTTTTTGTGACTTTTTTCCCTCAAAACATTACGACTTTTCGTCTTAAAATTGTGAGTTTTTTTCTCGAACATTACAAATTTGTTCTCAAAACATTACGCCTTTTTTCTCTTAAAATTGTGAGTTTTTTTTCCTCAAAACATTATGATTTTTTTTCTCAAAACATTACAAAATGTTTTAAGAAATCGCAGATAGGACACTGTAGTAAACTGCAGTTAATGATTCACGATTATCCTGAGTGTTTTTATCGCGATTCACCATAAAATCCATTATTGTCCCATCCCTAGTTTAGAGCAAAGATGAAAATTACAGTTATGCCCAAAATGTCATCCATAATCATCTTTAACCATTAGCAACTCATGTGATCTGCTGTTCCAACCCAATAAACTGGATTTTAAAGTTTGTGCAGTTAAGAGGGTTTGCTGCTCAGAACACTCAAGGGAAAAAGTCTGCGAAGTTTAGGACAAGAATACTAAATGTTCTTGCACTAAAACAACACGGAAGCAGGGCAGCTTACTTTCCAGCACTGCGCTCGTATGCCTCCTTCAAATGGGATTCCTGAGTTGAAGAAAGAAAAGGTCAAATACAGAACAATAATATCTACAACAATGTTATCAGCACAAAAACATGAAGGTGAGAAACCGACCATTGAAGCACAGCTCCCTCAGTGTCTTCAAGTTGATGTTTTCTTCACTCAGGGTTACTTTGAATTCCTGTATTCTGAAATACAAGACCAGGTTAGAATTTCAGAATTCCTGCTCAGTAAATAAATATCTCTGTCGTAATTGTTAACGCATGGTCTTCATGAAAAGAGGCTTTCTCTGGCATAAAGTCCTGAATGGAATCTCTATAAACAGACTGAATGTAGAACCTGTAGGCAATAGGGCCGGAAGATATGAGGAAAATATGCAATAACATTGTTGAATATTGCGATAGCGATATTACTCGTGATACATAAACAGTCATATCAGTTCTGTCGTTCTGCTGCTTTCAGTATTCTGTTAAAACACAACACATTGATTGCAAAAGTTGATATTGCGATGACGATAAAAAAAAACAATATAGACAAGATTTGGGTAGCCGACGTGCTCTGGTTTCTGTTGAGCGTGCTTTGGTTGCATGCAGGTAAACAGTCCGCGTGGAGAGCAAAACAGACGGAACACACTGACTGAAATGCAATCTCGAAACCCAACGGCTATCGTATGATGACAATTTAGCTTTTTATTACCTTTTTGTTATTATTTATCTGCATTCATAATATGCAGATATCTGTTTATGGAGACGTCGCCACTCAACTCCAACTCAATTCTTGCATCTCAAGTTGCTAAGACTGTAAATAATGACCTGCACGCAGAACAGGAAGTCTTGGCCCAGATATCCGTTAGTTACACCAGAAAGCCAGAAATACTGGCTGTTGCTCACAGAGGCTAAATCGTTGTCAGACCGATGGCCAATGGGTTCCGAGGATTATAATTAATTTAAAAGAAAGAAGAAGTTTGACATTTTGGGAAATATGCTTATTCATTTTCTTGCCATGGGTTCGATGAAAATCTTTGATTTCTATACATATTTAATTTTTTTTCCTCATGCTGCTTCACTGTTTACTAACCTTGTGCTGTGTGTGTGTGTGTGTGTGTGTGTGTGTGTGTGTGTGTGTGTGTGTGTGTGCAGGGCGAGCGCTGGGAGCGAGGATATCAGGTGAATGTACAGCAGAGTTTGCAGTTTTGTGCACCGTGTGGGAAAGCTGTAGCTGAAAAAGTTAACAGCTGTTTTCCAGTGCGTTTGTGACGTTAACTGTGACACACCAGAAAAAAAACAGAAAGGCATACTCATCTTCTGGCAATGGGAAAGGGGTCTATCGCTTTTTTAGCGGGTGTTTCCTTGTTTAAAAAACCCACATATACACACTAATTTTGGTGGAAAAGGGGTAAGAGTATTGATCCCCCTCCCCACCCCTAATCAATACCACTCTCATGTCTGTGGAAGTATGAAGCAAGAGTCAGGAGATGATTAGCTTGGCTGATAAAAAGGTGCTGCTTTGTAACTACTGCTGAATAATACAACAACAGCACAAATTACAACCACAACTCAATGTGACCTCTCCCGTCGTGCACTACCGATCATTTGGGGATTCAAAGCATATAACCACTTGTTCAGCCAATATTTAGACAACATATTAAAAACTGCATTAATATAATACAACCTCATAGCTACATCAGCATAAACTGCAGTATTCAAACTGACCACAGATGAGCATCAACATCTCTTTTACACACAAATACTGAATATGATGTGCTTCATAAATTGGAGTTATTGCATCACCTCGTTGGTATTACTGATGCAGGTGTACCTGTGCCCTGTGTACATCATGGGTACTATATGGTAGGGCTGGGAGATATGGCCAAAATCTTCTATCCTGATATAGGTCATTTCATATCTCAATAACGATATATATTACGATATGGCATGTTTTCTGGTAATTTAATAAATAGTCTATATTATGACATAACCACATGGTAAAGTCTATTTTTTTACACTCCTGTGTGAAATAAATGCTTGACAAATGAAAATAACTGAGTATTTTCTCATTTAACTTTAGTGCAAAATGAACATAAATTTCAAGTGAAATTGTAGAGAAAAAAATATTATTTGTCACTGACTATGTTTACATGTAAAAACAAAACCACAAGCATCAAATGACATTCCCGCAAAATATTTCACACCAGATTTTCTGAGAAATCTGAGTTATTATGTGCTTGTTATTACAACATAATTGTGTATCACAATATCTCGATATATGATTTCATCATGATCCGATTCTGTTCAAAGGCGATAAATTATCATATTGAATTATCGCCCAGCTTTACTATGGTTAAAAAAAATAAAAATAAAAAGATCTCCTTTGGGTGGCATTTGTTCAATAAATAAGGTGATCAGTAAACACACATTTTACCTCCAAGTCAGTCATTGTTTTCTAATATAGCTTGTCTGTGGGGTCTTGTGCATCTGCAGCATGGTGTACATTAATATTCATATCAAGTAATAAATCAAAATGAATCCGATCACGGTTGAGAAACCACATTTTCAACCAGAACAAATCATGCCAATTATGAACGTAAAAGCTGTTTATTGTGAGTTGTGGAGAAGGTGATATGGGATGTATATGTGTGAGGAATAAATAACACTTTAAAACACAACATTGCAGCAGAGAAATGGGTAATTAACGTTACATGAGAGAAATAAATGGTGAAAATATTGTCTCTAAACTGGGCACAACGCGTTTTTCAGCTGCTAATCTGTCATTAGTTCATTGAACGTCAGTTTAACTGGAAACAAGTCACATAATGTTCACCCCTGCACTGTCAGCAGAAACAGCTAGCTGTGTGATAGCTAATTGTTAGCCTTAAGGAAGTATGATGGGTCAGCTGATGTGCTAGCACGGAGCTAGCGTAGCTAACGTTACTTAAAACGATGGAGTTGCTCTATTAACGTTAGCTAACATGCAAAGCGCCACAGAGGCTCGCTGTTTTTTTTACATTAAATGTGAAGTCACATCAGCATGAAACGAATTGAATGCATTTGCAATTCGTGCCCGAAAGCTAAACTTAGCTTGTGTTTGATTAGCGGGGCTGCTAGCTTGGCACTGAAGTTTGCGGTTAGGATGCTAGCTGCTACTGCTAATGATGTAGCAGCGATTTCTGACTGTCCGTGTGTCCTAAAAACACAGATTTAATGTGTCCTACCTGTTTCTGTACGCAGTAGACATGTCTGGGCAGGCGGCGGAGTATTCCTTTAACTGTTACCAAAAAGAAAGCAATAATTGGCCAGAGGGAAGTCCTCCTATCACTTCCGTCTTCACCACAACAACAGTAGGCAGACACCACGCCGCTGTAGCCCGTCAGCCCAGAGGCACGGGCGGAGAGAGGAGGGGATACAGGGGGCCCCTCCCCCTCAATATTCAGACCCCCGCAATAAAAACATGAATGTAGCAGAGGACTTTTATTTTGACAAAATGAACCCTTTGGACTCTGCAATAGAAATGGTCTGCCAGCGCCTACAAACATAGTATTTTACTATTTTTGCTTATTGTCAGGGGCGGAGCCAGACGTTGTACATTCAGGGCTCCGCCCAAACCTAGGGGGGGAGGATAATTTTTCCTATTTACAGCAACTATGCACTATTTTTAAGTAATTTGACATAATAGAATGCTTTAAAATCTGTACATCATTTGGGAAAACATGATAGTTGTCAAGGGGGGAAAAATCAATCTGTAGAGCCTACATCCTATTTCATGCCTCATCTCTTCATATTCTGAAACCAAAACACAACAAATGTTGAGGTCTGATGATATAATTTTCTCTCCTACCACCTAAACAGAAGCAAAAAAAGTCTGATTTATTCATTTTTATTTTTAAATTTCATAACATAGGTAGGGTAGGAATTTGGCGTAAACAGCATTACTAATCTTGAAACCTATTTTTTATACTATGCTGGAATAGACACAAAAAATACAAAAATGTTTTGTCATCAAATTTTACTAAATAAACACACACACACACACACACACATATTTATCCAGATTCCTAAATGTAGAAACATTAACACTCCAGAAGTTATTTGAACTACTTTTTTTTTTTGAGCAAAGGTGCAAAGGTATGTTTTTATAGTTGTCACACAGGTTTTCACCCCAGGTATCGTACTTTATCACAAGTGTGCAATGTGATGATGCGAAAGACAGAAGACTTAGCTTCCCGCTGCAAAAAGAATTAATGCTCTCACTATTATGGTTTTTATTTTAGATTTAAACAGGATCATGCAAACAATGATCTCTTGTGGGAGGTCCGTTTTCATACAATTAAAGACATTTCCACCATAAATTGCTGCATTAAAAAAATCGCCATGCAGGAAATTTGGTGTTTAACGCTCAACATTTTCCCCCAAGCCCCTTGTTTTCAATACGTCCTGTTGATGGGCTCCATATTGTTCTTAATTTATTCCACAATGCCATTCAGTAACGTAGGTTTCATTTCAAGTATTTCTTGTTTCAAGGACTTTCTAAACAAAACATTAACAGTGTAGTTGTATAAACCTGTCGATACAGGTACAATTTTAATAAAAGTGCAGTGTGTTAATGTTGTGTAAATGTTAAATAACTAAGTGTGTTATTGTCATCCCTGCTTTTTGTCTGTAGAGTGACATACCTGCTGACCACCACTAGAGGGCACAAAGACTTTGAGTATTTAAATCTGTTTTATACTCTGTGATTTAAATGAGTAGAGCAGAGGTTCTCAAACTTTTTTTAGCCAAGGGCCACTTACAAGTTAGAGAATATATCAGGGGCCCCTCTATGGAGGACGGAAGCTGCCTAAATAAAAAATAATAACATATTGAAATAAATACTTTTGGGGAAATAATGCAAAAGGGAAAATAATAAATAAATAAATGCATTTAAAAATAAATAAATAAATGCATACATTTTAAAATAAATGTAGAATTAATGAGAAATAAAGGCAAAAATAAATTGAAATTAATTCATTCATTCATTCATTCATTCATAATATGAAAGACAGAAGCTGCCAAAATGAAAATAAATGCATTAATATCGCCATAAAAATGAATATTTACCAAAAACTATTATTCAAAATAAATGTAGGCATTAATTAATTGATAACGTGACATAAATTGATTCATACATTTTCATTTCCTTCTTTATTCATTTACTGTTAATTTCCCAATTTATTTACTTTCCTTTTTATTTCCATTTTCTATTTATTACTTTATTTTAAAATGTATTTATTCATTTTTAAATGTTTTTATTTTTTATTTATTATTGCCTTTAATTTATTTTTATTTTTTTTGTATTCATTTATTATTTTCCCTTTGCATTGTTCCCTTTATTTATTTCCCCAAACTTGTTTATTTCTGTGTATTTATTTTTTATTTCAGCAGCTTCCATCCTCCAGACCCCATCTGACAGGATTAGATGTTTTATTACAGTATTCAGAAAGAGGTTCCCGCACACTGCTCTTGCTCTGCATCACAATTTATTGATCCCCATGGACCTTCTTCCAAAGTGTTTCCAAAGAAGGTCCAGAGGGACCGAAACGTCAGCGATCAATAACGTGATGCAGAACAAGAGCAGTGTGCAGGATCCTCTTTCTGAATACTGAAGTATACCTTCTTACACACCTGCATCTCAGAAAGTTTGGATGTGCAAATATTTCTTTTTGATTAGATATTTAATCACAGAAAGTGTATGAAACTCATGACCAAATAGTCATACATTCTGTCAGTGTGTTACTTATGGATGGAATTATAGTGAAAATATTATTCCCCTTTTTGCTGAGGACCCCCTGGAACCCCCTCAATGACCCCTGGGGGTCCTGGACCACACTTTGAGAAACACTGGAGTAGATGTAAGTAAATACAGCATGTATGAAGGAAGATATATCTGCAGGCCTATGTCACTTTGCATCCAATGCATATTTCGTTGATTGGCCTTCCAGGCTTGTACGATTATAAAAGTGAAAACTTTGAAAAGTGGGTTTAAAGATGAAATACACTGTAATCACATAGATTCCCACTGTAGGAGCCAAAATGTGTATTTAGCCTGTGTTGTTTATTTTCTGTTTAGGCTGCACATGTTCTTTAGTTTACCTAGTAGTAGTTGATAGAGGGGTGTGGTTTCACTGTATTTAGGTTTAATTTGTGACCTTAGACAAAGAGGGTGAGTATGGCTGTGATATTTTCTGTTGGTCGTGTCGTTACGTGTCATTACCATGTTGTTTCATTTACGTTCTGATATCATTACCATCCAGTGTTTTTGTTTAATAAGCTGATTGAAAACGCAACTGGACTGCAGACAAGAGCCTATGAGCCATGCAGCTTTTTCATTGATAGTAGTTGCTACACACTGGCATATGATCCAACCGTACACAGTGTGTGTGTGTGTGTGTG
>JAOVVB010105314.1:0-12936 GCA_028570985.1 Heterobranchus longifilis | reverse complement strand
ATTGGAGAGGGAACAAATGTGGTAAATCACAATTTGATATACAGCAGGAAGCCAAGAACCATACAACCCAACCATAACACCAAAACATTGATGTCAAGTCTGAGGTTTTTTCAGTTCTAAATCCAAAAACATGTACTATCCCTACTAAAACACTAATTTCGCCATATTGTCAAATGTATTCTCATTGAAGCCACACTAGCCTTTTAAAGCCACAAAACCTGATCCATATCACAAACTGATTGGCAATATGAGAACTAACAGGACACAGACATTTGTACTTTCATGTTAGCAATAGTATCTTATAACAGTCTCTATCTACAGACACAACACTTATCACACATGCATGAGCACACGTGTCAAACATAAAACGTAAAGCAGCTACTTTATAATGTGCTATTAGATATGTTAGATTCCTTACTAATGCTGCATGTCGTCAAACATTAGAGGTTCTAAAAGGGCAGCTGGTGGGTGTTGTTGCTCACAGCATACCCAGGTGGCAGCACTTACATTCATTCTGCCACATGTTGTTCAACCTCCTGGCTATACAGATGTTACAAATGGGAGCAGCAAAGTAATGTCCTCCCGAATTGTAAAAAAACAAAAAAATAAAAAAGACAACACAGGATCCAATACTGCAGCACAGATCTGACACTGAAAGCCAGTAGCCTCCCTTATGCTTGTGTATTTTTAACCAGTAAAATTTCAGAAAATGAACCATTCAGCAAACCACATTAAAAAGATGATACTTTCAAGACAACAAGCCTTTTATGAACTTGATTAGTCAAGGCCTTTAGAAAAGCACGTACATAAAACCCCTACCCGGTCTTCCCATCTCCGAAAGACTGGAATACATTAACTTTACTATCCCAACATTCCAATGAGCAGCCAATTTTCTAACTAAAGTCTCTGTACTCGTTTGCATGGAGAAATAATGGTATACCGATGAACTCGCTGCAGTGATAATGAAATGCAGCGTGGCTTTTACACTTTAAACCAGAACACTCTCTGTCTGAATCAGTCACTTTCTCACACTCACTCTCTCTCGCACACGCACGCACGCACGCACGCACGCACGCACACACACACACACACACACACACACAGACACAGCACGTGTCACAAAGAATGGATAAAGTACAGTATGTTTTGATCCAGAGTAGTTTCCTCTCTTTGTATCTTGGTAGTATGCCCCTTTTAACTGCAAATTAAATAAAAAATGTGACAGCAATCTAAATTGAGTGAGCTCTTCAGATATAGTACAAAGACCCAAACAGTCTGTTGATTGGCTTTCTAAAGATAGTGTTATTTGCTCAGCTGCTATGGTAACACAAACCTAAAGTCTTCATCCAGCACCCCCAGGTTGTTTGCAGCTTCAAGCTATGAAGGTGTGAAGTTGAATATCTGTGCTAGTGACTAAACTTCAATAGCACAACACAACTGATAACTAATACTATCAACTAATACTATACTGTACTTATAGCAGTGATTACTGTACCGCAAATAAACTCAATGTTAGTCATTGCAGGTTAACAGCAGATAAGCGCAGTCTCTATATGATGTCATTGTTTACATATCTTCATCTGCACTATTCTTTCACATGCTTACACATCACTAGAGGGCGCTTGATGAGTAGTAGTAATAATTTAACACAAGCTAATTATTCTTCTAAGCACATATTCACCAAATCATTAGAGAGAACTGGAAAAATATAATCAGTGGTAGGCCTACGTGTTAAAATATTTAACAGTGGTAAAGCTCATAAATTAGTTGGTAATTAAATCAACACCAACATGCAGAATGGCCCCATTTAGAGTTATGGTATTAGAATGTTGGATCATTATTAGTGATGTATAAACATGTAAGCAGCATTCTAATGTTAGTTAGTTTAGTTTGCTAGTTTTAATACATGTATAGTTTTGAGCAGTTTCAGCAAAAACAATGCATCATATCTTATATGCTCATTAGCATAGCCTACAGTATGATTTGCATGTAAAAACTTAATCTGCAAATGATGTAGTGTAGAGTAAAAAACATGTGAAATGTAGTGGAGTCGAAGTATAAAGCAGCATAACATGGAAATACTGAAGTAAAGTACAATATCAACATTGTACTTAAGAACAGGTCTTAGGTAAATTAACTTATGTAGTTACATCTGATCCTTAGTTTCAAGGGCAAATTATTATGAAATACAGCAAATATGGCAAGCACACTGTTTATGAAAAGAGGTACAAAATGAATAATTTATTCAGTTTGTACCAGGCAGTCAGTTTACACCTGATTGGCCAGGCAGGCCATGAATAATGTACCAAATAAGCATTTATTCTGCAGTTAAGTGTGCAATAGAACCCTGAGTAATACTCGTCCTCTGACAGGCCACAAAGCACAAGAGAAACATCTCTCACAACGAGGATGTCGATGTAAACTGTGCATCTAGTGCACTATGTTAGAGGGACCACTGTAAATACAGCCAGAAAGAAGGTAACAAACTGTTTACTGGAATCCTTTCTCCAGTAAACAAGATGAGAGAGAATGTTTCAGCATAAACAAATCAAGAGAAAGCCCAATTCATGCAAACGTTTCAGGTGTTTTCTTTTCTGTCGTTGTGCTATCTACTCTTTGTCTCAATATCAGTATGCATATTTTGAAATGGAGAGAGTAAGTTGAAAGAGGGAGCAACATGTGTTGTAAATGATGCTAAAAAGTTAGAAAAATCACTGCTTTTTGGATTAGTATTCGGTTTGATTTAATTGCAGATTTCATTACAAGTTAGAACATGGCACATTAACACACAGATCACAAGAGGGTCCTTATGTCTGCAAGTTATATATGTATGTATAGTATATGGCATACCCGGTTGAGGAATTAATCTTAACTAGATAGCATGAGTCTTGTACTCCAACAACAGAATTAGCAGTAAAACATTCATTCTCACCCTAAACAGGTTAGGGAGGAAATGATGGAGTAAAACAGCTGACTCAAAGCTCTGAATTAGCTAGGTGCTACATTGGTAGTTCATCAACTGGATACTTTGTCCAGATTCAATATAGAATTTATTCTGGTATTAAATTAAACCCGGTGTTCATTTTCTTGATTATTTCTTCCTGTATATTTGATTTTAGCAAAAAAGACTGGGTGTTGTCAGCATATGAGTAGTAATATATTTGTATAGACACAGACATGTAAGATACTTCTGTATATGACAGTAAGAGGACAGTTGAACAGTAGAGGAGGATATGAAAGGCAGCAGGGTGTCAGGGCTCTTTGGAATTAAATGCTCAAGGTAAAACATAAATTACTAACTTGCCTAACAATTCCCTGAGCATCAAGTTAGTGCAGTGAGGTCAATCCTCACTCAATACTGTTGCAGATCCTCTATCAATTCCAGGTGAATGCATGCAATATAATGTAAATTAGATACATTTTTTCAACCCATAATACTGTATATATTACAGAATACAAGATTATTTAAACTGAATATATAGGTTACATTTTACCATGATAAACTGTTTTACAAATAATAGATGAATGAATGAAAGTTCCAATCCAAAAAGATTTTAAAATATGGTTAACATATCTCACTTGCAATCACTGATTCATTGTTATATATTTTTTGGCCCATTTTTCACTTCCTTAGTGTGTTCTTTGCAAGCCTGTTCAATCTCCTGAATGTCCTTCTCCACTTTCTGCAAGACTTCCACAATTACTTTCTCAGTCTGAAGTTGTTCTTGGTTTTGTCCTCCAGATCCCAATGTATCTTCCTCTGACAATGACAGTATTTCATCACATTTCTGAGAGGAGAGTCTGCTCTGTCTCTGCAGAGATCCAGCATCTGAGACATTCTTGGGAAGCTTGTTCTGAGCCTGTCCTGTGCTCGACAGAAGAACTGAATCATTGGCTTGCCTGTTAGAGCCCACAGAGCTGGCGGTGGCAGCGCTGCTCTGCAGGGTGGGGGAGGTCATATCAAACACGTGCAGCTTCTGTTGAGGATCGTCAATAGGGAATTTGGGAGAATATTTGAATGGGTTCCCAGGGTAAGCCAAGGTGGAGCTTGCAACTTTACCTGTGACCCCACCTTGAGGTTTACCCTTCATCATTCCCAGGACTTCATAGCGGAAGCTGGAGATATCCTGCTTAAGCTCCTATCAATTGTTGAGAACCAGAGATTAAACAACAGCAGATAACACAGCAATGAAAAAATGTGGGTAATTGACTGCGTAGTACCTTGAAATTCTCTTCTGTCAGCCCTTCCTCTGTCTTGGCATCTCTGATCATTGCGGCCACATACCGCTTCACGAGGTTCTTCAAAACCTCCTAAAAAATACACGATTTTTAAGGCAAAACTACATATTTATTTTAAACAAAGTTTCATCAAAAAAGACAATGACAAGTCAAAAACAATACATCAAATCTTTACAGTACATTATGGAAAAAAGTTACTACCTGATACTCGTGGTTTAATCTTACATTGTCGGCTGCACGTCTCTACAATAAAAGGAAAATAATTGTCCATTAACAAAGTGACACATTATTTCTGTTTGCAATGGTAAGATGAATTGCTCTTACTTTACTTGTCCTTTCTCAATAGGATGCTTCATGATATACATTAACTCAATGACTAATCAAATTCTGAAGAGAACAGGTAATCTAAGTTACTCTTAATTAGTTTGGATAATACCATAATACCAGACAGGCATTCAAAAACGTATTCAATGCAGTGGTGGTAAAATAGATCAGAGCAAATCACTGGAAACTCCTTACCCCCAAAGTTTCGAAGGTTTCAAGCCTTTGTACGCTTGTTCTCAAAAACAAATGCCTATGTATCCATCGAATTAGATAATAAATTGACTTTGGACTGGGTATTATATTGAATGGAGATGGCAAAGTTCCCCCTTCTTCAAAATAGCTCATCCATAATTTTGTTCTTGCAAATTTCCACTCTATATCTGCATGATCCTGAAAAGAAAAACAAAATATCAATTTAAATGTTTGCAAAGGAATACAAGACAAATGAGTGCGGTGAAACTGTAAAATAGGTATACAGCACTCACAGCAATGTGCTGGTAGGAGTTGTTCATCATTGCAATTAGCATGTTCAGAAGCACTACCAGAGAGATGACATTGTACGTGCCAAACATGGTCCTGCCCACAAACTCAGTGAATTCATGGTCTGGTTTCACATTGGTCACGTAGAGGGAAATCAGGCCAAATACAGACCAAAATAATGACTGCAGTGTCTCGAACAGCCTGAAAAGCAAACAACCATACATCACACAATGCGCTGCTGAAAATCAAACGTATTAATTATTAACATTGCAAATTTGTCAGGGACAATTTATTTAAAAACTCCAACTTGCGTTGAGAAGGCGTTGTTTTGATTAACACAGCGAATACCCTTGCACTTATCGCCCTCATCTGTTTCATAATAGAAGTAGAGCTGGTTGAGGCCATTGGCAAAGGCTAACAGCACGAGACAATAGATGAAGAGGAACTTGAGAATGTCCAGGAGCATGCGGCCCAGTGAGATCTGTAAGGGGCCCAGGTGGGAGTTGGCAGTGAAAAGGCAGATGAGGCGCAAGGAGCTGAAGATGTTGGCGATGGCAAACAATGCCTCTGCCACCAAAGTCGGGTGCCACATTTCCCACAACTCTCTGGGTTTATACCCACTGTACTGTACAAAAAAAAAGAATGAGAACAATGAATACATAGACCACCATCAAAAATAGATTTCAAGAATTCAAGTTTTCTGTCACACAAGTTGACTCTTCTACTGCAAAATACAAGAAAACACAGTGATACCATTTATTTTCTATGAATGACTATGATTGAGCCTGCAGCAAAGTTAAAAGGTGGGGTTAATATAAACTTGTGTTTTTAATGAAGTAAAAATGCTGCAATCTTCGATATGTTGTGATAGGAATATTTTTGAATCCATGGCTGTCAAATACCTTGCACTGTAGCTGTACAGTACCTTTGCATAGGCAACAATCTTCAGAGAAATGGTTGCTAGATACAAGGAGTTCATTATGAAGTCCATTAAGTTCCACCAGTCATCTATGTAGTCTTCGAAACCGCTATCCCACATCTGTTTGATCTCAGTCCATATAAAGCCTGGAGAGATGAACAAACAACAAAGGTAATTTATCATCGCAACACCGTCACCCAAGTATAGATTCACTGGGGACGTATGACAGTATGGTCATGTCACAGTAACTTTAAGCTGGGCTCAGACTACAGGAGTTTTAAAATCTTAACCGATCTTGGTTGCATCACACACATATGGAGAATCTTCACAGATTATCTTCTCTCTGATCTCAAACATGCACAGTACACACTACAGGATTTGAAAATATGGTGCATCACACACTATAGGATATTCATTAAGATTATTGTGCTAGAGGCATGAATGCATCACCTCACGTCACCTTTCTCACGTGATCTCATGCAGAAGATGTAAACAGAACAGAGACTGACATGTTGCGACAACTTGCTGTAATAACAATTTGCAGTGAGAAAAAACAAAAGGAGACAGGTAAACGAGTCTGGAGAGAGAACTGGCGGTGACGTCAGTTTTTTAATATCGGTTAACAGTAGCATGCTAGCTAACGTTAGCCTCAAGGGCTAGACTGTTGCTTGGTAACACCGTCAGCTGCTCTGTACTGACGTAATACTACTCGTAATCATACAGATTTTAAATCCTAAATATCACCTTTGAAATTATCAGGACGGCCCTGATGAGGCTGCGAACAGATCGGCAGGTTAAAGATTGGATCTGTAAAACCGCTCACATTACCAGATAATCTGAATATAGGTACCGACCAAGCTCCCAAACCAGATTTCTCCTCCGATGTTCAGGAGGGGTGAATCAGGGATAAATCGGCCCAAAACTCCTGTAGTATGAGTTTGACTTTTTTTTTTTCCAAATGCGTGTGACTAACATGAGGATGAAACAGAAGTCTGTGAGAGTGTGTTTGTTTGTTGTTACCAAGCACCCAGGGTAGGATCATCCATTCCACAGTGGTGGGTGTTGGGCCTTGAAAGTCCGGTTGTGCAAGGGCCACATGCTGCGAGGCCAAGAAGAGCAGGAAGAGGAAGGTCAGGTAGGAAGCTGTGTGACAGATGAACTTGATGAAAGGCTTACGGATGAATAAGCCATATTGGCTCTTTGGAGAGATCAGGTAGAAAATGGATAACAGTGGGAAGAGGAGGCCAATGAAGATACATGTGATGAGTTTCCCTGTCCAGTGACGCCTCCTCCAGCCTGGGAACTCATCATACCACCGAGACGCCAGCAGCTGCTGACAGTTGGGCTGAGCAACAAACTGAAAGAAAGGGAGAGTCAAAGAAAAACATGTTAACTCACATTAAACTCTTCTTTTTTTAACTGCTTGTCTTAGAAATTCATTCAGAAAATAATGGACAAATGACAATAAAGGCCATTAAGTACCTCCATCCATAACCTGCAAACAGTACACAAAAACAAAATAATGCAAAAAACAAAAGAAAAACAAACAACATTTTATTGGAGAAAATAAAAGCAGTGTTCAAAACAAGCTGATCTCACAGAAATGCGTAAAATGACCACGACCTCTTAACACCGAATTACGTGGTGGGGTCACATATTGTGTTACAATTACGTGGTACCACCACGGTTAGAAAGATGTGTTGCCAACACGACAAAAAACATCTACATTTCTGTGAGTTTCATTAGGTTTAGGCACACAAAACACGTCGGTAGGTTTAGAAAAAATATCTACATTTCTGTGAGTTTCATTCGGTTTAGGCACAGAAAACACGTCGGTAGGTTTGTCCACCACGGCAAAGGATCCTAAGACTTTCCATTGACACTGTTCTCGTGGTGGAACCACGTAATTTTAACACAATATGTGACACCACCACGTAATTTGGTGTTTAGAGGTTGTGGTCATTTCACGTATTTCTGTTTCTGGGCATGTGTAATTTTAATTGTATGATTAAGAAGTAATGTTAAGAAGTCACTGACTGTGAGATTTGATATAAACATCTGCTGGACATCTGCAGATGGTGATGGAAGTTAATTTCAGCTTAACCAAGATACGGCCAAATGGATCCCCATTACGGTACTATATGGCATTAAATTGTGGGTGATGAGGTCATCTATCAATGCAGAATCAAACATCTTTAATGTTTCCTATCTGTCCTTGTGTGAGATGTTGACTTGCCACAACATGGCTGGAGGCCAAAGGGTGGCATCTGGATAGAACATTTTTGGAAGGTGAAAATTGCCCCATCCACATCACACCACCCTCTCCTTCAAAAACAAGTATTAATTCTACCCTAAGGCACATTCATAGTGAAGTCATACTGTATAGTGCCTATTAATTAAGCTAATTAACGACATTTTATTAGTTTATTTGAACATAATCTAAATCAGTTCCACGGGAAACACTAGAATATGTTTTGCACAAATTATAAAATAACAATCCGTCATTCAGCGTCATGCTACACTGCAGTAATTGTTCTCTGGTCATGTGACATTTTGTGACTCTTGAAAGAAATGCTACATGGTTTTAACTTAATGTTTTTTCTTAATTGTGTCCTTTACAGAGCTGAGAACAAATCTCTTGAATGCATTCTAATAATACATTTGTAAAATAAAAGATCTATAAAATATGTGCTATAAGCAACAATAGGTACTTTTTCCCCCTAGATACTTTTCTAGATCGATAGATAGATTTTGCATGAAATTAAAAAATAATGTGAGGTATTAGTGAAGTATTACCATTCCTCAAAACATGAGCACAAACATTAAGCACTTTTTTTTATGAAGTTGATTGGTTTTCTTGATTCAGCCTCATTGGTACTGGTAGTGGTAGTAGTAGTAATGGATGATCAATGTAAAATGTAGTCTGAAATCAAACAAAGAACTCTTGTCCAAAACGCCCATCTGTGATAAAACAAATGAGTCCTTGAAGTTCAGCTCTAAAACCTTTTGCCACAGAGAGCAATTGTGGCACATCGGGCTGCTAACAGCCACACTGATCTTTCATTCTCACATCGCCAACTGTCTCATCAAAAATAAAAAAAATAACAGAAAAGCCAAAACCCTGCATGCAAAGACTACTGCTGAAGCCCAAGACAAAATTCAAATGTAAAAGATGCACAGATGGTATGAGCTTTTAACTCTGCAAATTACACAACTGCTGTGTACAAACAAGACCCGAGAGCTTCACATCGTCTCTTTAATGAGTGGAACAAATAAGACACCCACTGAAACTCAGTCTGCACTTCATGTTTTAGCCTGTTACGCAGCAAACAAGAAAATAGGGCTGGGCAATAATATATTCATATTATATCGACATTGTGATATGAGACTAGATATCGTCTTAAAGTTTGGATTGTAGTATCGTGATGTGTGTTGTCTTTTCCTGGTTTTAAAGGCTGCATTAAAAGTAAAGTGATGTCATTTTCTGAATTTCTGTTCTATTATTTGCCTTTACCCACTTAGTTATTATATCCACATTACTGATGATTATTTTTTTAAACTCTCATTGTGTAAATATTTTGTGAAAGCACCAATAGTCAACCCTACGTTACCGTCACAATATTGATATTGAGGTATTTGGTAAAAAAAAAAATTTGATTTCCTCCATATCAACAAAACAATTGAGCTTTTCTTTTACTTGTGTAAGTTAATGTGTTAAGCAAAAATCCACGCAAAGTATACATATTTACAGATATAATCCATTATAAACATTGTATGCAATACTTAAATTGATGCTTGATACATATAAAACACCACTGACGCATCTTATTCTGTTACTGCCACTTTGTAATCACAATTTTTAGTGGCTTTATTTCACAACAAATGACAGAAAGTTAGCATTGCATCCAGGGGATAAATACTCCAAATAAGATGTTAAAAGACAGTAAAAGGTTTCCTCCCTAATTAAAATATTATGAGTATGTATTTCAGGGAAATGGCCATCACTTATTCCATCATTATCCCAATTACCCAATTGTCATGGGACTGTCCGAGAGTGCTACTGTAATGCATTGCCAAGAGCCAGCCTGGCAATTATATGTTGGTCTAATCTCCCTCAGGACATCTCCACCCATCTCAGGCCATTTACAACTCATCTTGGCACCATTCTTGTTATCCCGTCCATGTTGTTCAAACAATGTACTACTTGTTGTACTTGTTCCACAAGTGTTAACTGCAAAGTATACAGTTCTCTGTATGTCTGTATGTGTACCAGTGTTACTAAGACACATTGTTATTGTACTGCTGTACAACCCAACCTTTTTCCTTTCCTTTCTATCATTGAGTAAACTGACGACCCCAACTAAATGACATATAGTGATATTTTATATTATATTCAATGCATAACAATAACAGTACAGAACCACTGATAAACTGTACAATTAACCCAAAAGTGAATGCAATAACTGCAGGAAGTATGTGTAAAATGAGACATCTGGATGAATTTTGAGCAGATTATTTCCTGTGAATATTGCATCAGAGATGAGGTTTCCTTTTTTGGAATTTTTAATACAATTCTGTATTGTGTATTTTTTTATTTTTATTAATTAATTATTTTTTTTATTTTTTATAATCAAACATACTTAATAGACTTCTTTTTTTTGACAAATTCTGTGTTTTCTTCTCCTTGATACTTGGCCATTGTTCTATGAGATCTTTGGTTGTTTTAACTGCATACTTTTCTAATGCAGGACAAGGCTATAACCTAATTATTCCAAACTTTAACAATTTTATTTAGTTTTCTTCACAGAAATGGATGAAATGCTGCTAACTGTATGTATATATATTTTTCTTTTTCAAAAAAAGTTACCTTACATTCCTTAAAACCCAGAAGGTCTTGCAACCCCCCATGAAACTCCCCAGGTTGGGACCCAGTGCTGTAGAGACCACTGCAGTCACGTGACAAAGAGGGTATCATAATCAACAAAGAGCTTACCTCTTTCTGGCAATATTTGATAGCCAGCTTCAGTCGGGCCAGATCATTAGTGTTCTCATCCAGCAGAGGGTTTATGTCATCGCGGTAGTTGAGGATTGTTTCCAACTCTCTCGAGCTTCGGGTCTGGTCCAAGAGGTCCTTTGCAAATTGTTTGCACATATGGGACAGCTCCTCGTACTCTGCCTTGAACTCATTCTCCACTGTGCTGAGCTCCTTCAGCTCCCAGCTGAGTTGAAAAGCCGTGAGGAAGGGATCCTGGCTGGAGAGGGCGATGAGAGACGGGCTGGCAAGGGCCTTGTAGATGTTAAGACGAGAGCGTGAGTGACGTAGGCTGTCCACGTCTGAGTTGGACACACACTCCACGCACTTGCAGCGCACAGCATGTAGCTGAGGTATGGAAACACCTCGCTGCAAAAGCAGTTTGATGATCTCGTAGTTGTTGGTGTGGGCTGCAAGGATGATTGGAGTGATGTCTGGGGTGAAGTCTGAAAACTGTATGTCCAGTAGAAGTGGTGGGACCTTTTCAGGAACACACAAATGAACATGATGTGAAACAGAATCAGTATACTAATATTTTATCACAAAGTTCACAAAAGAACACTGCTTTTTAAATCCCTAACAGGAACGGAAACAAGTGGTTTGAATGGGTCTAATTTCATCTGTCTTGGGGATCTGAGCATCTTGTCTAACAGCAAGCACACAGCTAATGGCTTGCGGTTCAGCTGGCCTCAAAATGTCTTCCTGGAAGCAACTACACCCTTCTTTTTCATAGTCCATTACAGGGAGACCCAGCAGCATTGAAAAACATTTTTACAAAGATGTCAAGAAGTTGAACAGATGCAACCCAAACAGTAGAGGATGACTTTTTGTTGTAAAAGCTGTGGCAAAAATATCAAAGATTATCAGTGCTGCAACTTTCATGCAAAAAATAAGAGTTGGATTCCTAAAATAAACACAGCCATGACTGAAACTAAGGAGAGAGGAAAGCACATAATTATTTATTTTCTTTATCTTTGTCAGTTTTAGACTAAAGAATAAAATTACTGAAAACATCCGACTGCTGAAGCCACTCTGACATAACATTGACCTAAATGGTTATATAGTGCCATCCTTGTAGCTTAAAATTTGGTGTCCAGCTACTGCTGGTGTGAATGAAAGGCAAGCTTGTTACCAGAATCCCAGAATCTATTTTCTGAACTGTTAATGCTCTCAGGGCAGTGGAGAGTCTTGTAGCAGGAGAGCAGGGGTCTAAATCATAGGAACAAATATGACCAGCTATCTTAACTGTAGCGTAATATACTATACTCTGTAAAAAAAGAGTTTTTGCTCTAAGGGGTGAATTGATTCATGGCAGATGAAAGAAATAACCAAATATTAACTGATATTGGTAAACTTATAAATCTGACACGTTTCACTTCTTGCTATACAGTAAACAGGACAGATAACTATGTTTGTGAAAAGTATCGATACGTTTTCAGTACCATGTATTGAAAATTATATGATATCCACATTCGATAGTATCGAAAGTACCGAAGCTATATAAAAAAAAAACAGATCTATAATCAGATTTTCAACCTGAGGCTGCACAAATGAAAAAACACTGAAGAAAATAAATTGTGTTGTATGTTATCAGTGACTTTTCTGTACCAGCAGTGTGTGAAGGTTGTTCATTTAAAAAGAAGAAAGAAAAGAATTATGCTATTTTGTGTGCCAAGGACTTTTTTTCTTTTTGTCGTGGTATCGAAAGACGTATCAAGTATCGTTTTTTATACTAGTATTGTATCAAAGTTTAAAATTGTGACATTGTGACTACCTTACAGCTAATGTTTCTTATCCAAGCAGATTAAAGGCACCACATTATCATAGTAACTGACAGTGAGGCACCATGATTCTTCTGCCCTAACTTAAAGGAGCAATAGGCAAAATTCATTCTTTTTAGATTTCAGGAATGAAAAAAATTGCTATGTAAAGAACTTGTGGC
>JAOVVB010105304.1:0-12937 GCA_028570985.1 Heterobranchus longifilis | reverse complement strand
CACCAGTGAAACCTTTTTTTCAAACTCATTTTTTCCAGTTTTTTTCTTCATTTGTGAAAACAGGTGGGTTTTTTCAGGCTGATTTTGTGTTTGTTGCTGTAATACTAATTCTGGCCACAAGAGGCTGAAGTGCACCACTGCCTCATGTTCTGTTGAAAGCATTCATGTCTAGACTGAAAATATCTAGCTGATGCTGTCATCCACATGTAGACGCACGCACGCACGCACACACACACACACACACCTGGCCAAAGACCTCCTCATTGACGGTGAAGGTGAGGTCGAGGATATCAGTGATGTCGTTGTCTTTCATCCACTGCAGAGATTGGTGGAACTCCTCGTCCAGATACTCCAGATCAGACAGGTCTGTGGGCCTGAAGCACACACACACAGCTCACACACACAACTACACAATGCCAGTCTGCCATCAGTTAGCTGGTGCAGCTTCGTTTCAGTTTCCCTATAAATAACTGAGATGGAGGGGAATATCGACCAGCTGATTGGCTGTTGCAACAGGTGACTTACGTCCTAAAACCAGCCGCTGGCAACACCCTCAGCCAACTTGTGTTGAGCTGAGACGGGCCAGTTCACACCACTGTGACTTTTCCCTGCAACATTTTAAAACAGTTTCGTCTCGTCGCGAATCTTTGGTCTGAACTGAGCTCAAGTCGTTGCAAGAAAACAGACTATAAATGTGAATTGATTTAAACTGCAGACTGTATGATTTGCTTTCTAAACAGCGTAATCTAGAACTCCTGCTCGTTGTTATTGGCACACGTAACAGAATTTTAAGATCAGTGATCGGATGTTTCTTGCGGATATTCACCGTAGGAAATGTAGGCGACTTATCACCTCACGTGTTCTGTCCGCAGGCTCGTACCTTTGACTTTTTATCGGATATTTTCAACTGTTCAACTTTTGAACTGACAATCCAACCGCTTATCTGTCACCTAACATCGTCCATGCAGAAAATAAACGTGACTTTCAAATAACTCCTCCCACTTCACATCTCTAAACTGAGGGCGTTTTCACACCTGTCGTTCGTTTGTCTGGTCCGAATCAGTTGATGAGTTTAGAGTGTTTCCTTGTTGGTTCGGGGAAAAATCAGAGAAAAATTCATGCAGACCAAAAACACGTCACTACAAACCACGTGAGAACGTTCACTCTGCTTATTGGTCAGATGTGTCTGAGGGCGGGAGTAAGAAAGTAAATACAGGAAGAAGGTGCTGTGTTCTGGACTCGTGCATATTTCTAATGGATGTATAATAAGAACTTATAATAGCCGGCTGCAAATGAGACATGAATACGCGCTCCTCACCGTGTCTGCGGGAGACAGAGTGACCGCAGCCGTATTCATGACATATTTATGGTCTGATAAAAAGTAAATTCATCCCGAGCTCCCTGCTACAGGAGCAGTTTAGCTCAAACTTGCGGAGTACAGCTGGTAGTTGGGTCGGATCACGTTCTCACCACAGACAAACCGTACCAGAGTTTTGATCCGCAGCCGAGTGCGATCACTGTGTTCACAAACAAACCGCACCACGAGGAGAAACAAACGAGGGTTCAATTCAACCAAACTAAACACAGCAGGTGTGAAAACGCCCTGAGATTGCATGTGTCTACAGGAAAACAGACATAAAGTGTGTGTGTGTGTGTGTGTGTGTGTGTACTGACAGTCTGAGCAGGGCCTTGTAGAAGGGTCTGGTGAAGAAAGCGTCCAGCAGGTACTGATGGATCAGAGCCAGGCCCAGGATACGACCACTGAAACGGAACCTGGACACACACACACACACACACGCATGATCAAGGTTACGCCTGGCAGAGGTAATGAACACTTAGGGCAGAAACATGATCCATGCAAATGACGCCTGCTGCACAAACGCGGCCCTGAACTGAACGTGCGCTCTCTGTTGTGGAGGTTAACAAACGTCAGTCCTCACGACCACAGTAGTAAACAAACATGCCGTCTGTGGAGGCACGTGTACTGTTGTGCTTTCTAATGATGATGGGATGTGTGTGTGTGAATGAAGAGGTGACGACGTGTCTTAAATATGCCGACGCACACGGACATGTTCAGCTAGAGACTCGGTCGATCGTTGGTTATTTTGAATGGAAGTGAACCCAAACAGAAGACCAGCTTTCTCTTGCTGTTTCATGTTATAGCGGCATCACTGTGACTGTAGCTTGCATTGCGTTGCAGTTTTCAGGTGACACATCCCAGAATGCAATGGCGTGTAGAATCAATGTTGCGTAGCTTAAAACGTGTGCTTACCATTCCAGATGATTCTCAACAAACGCTGACATGGGGCTGATTTGAACGGTGTACGTATCGTTGGCTGAGTATTCGAACAGACCGTAGTACGGATTAAACAACTCCTGAGACAAGAGGAAGAAGAACTCTCTGGACGGACCGCTGTAGTCCAATCTGAGGAGACAACGAAACAGAGAGAGGAAACATCTTTACACATTTAGTTTATGGTATATTTGGACAGTTAAACCGATGATATATTAATCCACCTCCAACAAAAAGGACAAAATAGTGTTTTTTAGAGTTTTATAACTCTATAAATGTTTCAAAGGGTTTAAACACCGCAATATATTTGAATATATTTGAGAATGTGAAGCCTACATGGCGCGCGCTCGACCCGTTAAGCTAGAGGCCGCCACATGCCATTGATTTTTGATTATGGACACCTCAAAGGGCTTTATCCTGCTTATACCATGGTCACTGGTCAAAGAAAATATATTTTCTTCCATGGGAGACAAAGTAACCTTAACTTTAACATACTGCAGCCAATCAGAATCAATTATTCACCCAGATCATGGCATAAATAAAAATAGTGTTTAGTGCAGCTTTAAAGTACGGATGGGCAGTACCAAACGTTTTCAATTAGATTCTGAGATTTTTTGTTGTAATTTCATCGATACCAATACTGATACTTTTAATTTTTTAAATGGGTATGTGATTTTTAAAAATAATGGTCATTTTTTAGAAAAAAAAAGACAAGACACATGACACAAACCGGCCATTAATAACAGATTTATGACAAAAGCAAATATGAGTACAACTAATTAAAATGTTTGTCATCAATAAGTGTAAAAAATAGTCCAGTATTTTATAAATAAATTCTAACATACATATGAATAAAATAAATGAAAATACCAACAATATCAAAGACAATCACAGAAGAGGTTTTTTTAAATGGGATATGATGAATTTATAAGACTATGTGTGTGTGTGCGTGCATGTGTGTGTGTGTGTGTGTGTGTGTGTGTGTGGGGGGGTGTGTGTGTGTGTGTGTGTGTGTGTGTGTCTCACCCCTCCTCTCCCAGGAAAGTGACGTAGAGTTTGTTCCTCTGCAGCTCTTTGCGGGAGTATGCCATCACCTGGTTAAAGGTTCCCTCCAGCAGGTGTTCTCTTCTGATCAGCAACCTGCAACAACCAGGACAGCTCACACACCACTGCTACTGCCCCCATACAGAAACACCAAAAATGTTGACCAGACCCCAAAAGAAAATCTTTGAACGATTTTGATTGTTTTTAACATTTTATTTGCTCAGTTTCTTTGATTTCTTTCCAACATGTAGGTCTAAATTCAGTTTCAAAGTGTCCTATAGAAGGGAAGGAATACTAGTCTGGTGGGGAAATAGTTACAACATAATAAGATGTAAGATATTTAAATTTAAATGTATTCTAAACTGGAAAACAAATTCCCAAAACAACTTTCAGAGGACATTACAACACTGTCTTCAATGGCAGCTGTGATCCTGTCTCCATGGACAAAGCACATATACTATAATATGACTAATATACTACTGATGCAGATCAATTAACATATGTTTGGGACCAGATTCTGATTATCTAGTGTGAACTGTGACACTTACTAATACATCTACTGTGACTGCTACAATCTAACGGGTGAATGTAATAATAGTGTATGAGGACTGTGGACCTTTCACGTTTATTTTGGTGCTACAATAAATTGTTTCATATGTGTCCTTGACTTACTTGATCTTGCCTGGTCCCTGCCCGTAGCCTTTGGCTTCTAATTTCCTGTAGAAGTTTCTTAGTTTGGCTTCAAAGTCTCTGCGGTAAGGAGCCGGAGCCCTGGCCCTCTGCAGGCCTACACACACACACACGCACGCACGCACACACATATACACACACACAGTTAATATAAAACACTGGAAAATGATTTTGTACAAAATAAGAGTCTGACATTGAGAGATGAGAGGTTAGATTGAGAATAACAGCAACTCAACAGCCTATATACATTTATTACACAGTTTTGTCGAATACTCAATTCTGATTGGTCAATTATGGCATTCTACGGTCTGTTAATTCTGAATAGTAGACCGCTGCTATGAATAACAGACTATAGAAGCAGTTCTGATGCTGGAGGGCTGGAGGAGGATTCTTGATTTCTTTAGTAAGTAGCCACGTTTATAATCAGTATAATGCAGAGCGAACGGGTCAGTATTGCGAAATTAACCCCCTCAGGGTGTTTTAAGATGTCAAACAGCCGTGGTTACGTTTTCACGCCGGAGGAACTGAAGTTGTTGAAATTGGTCTCGTCAAAGCCACCAGACTGGTAATTTTACCTTGCAGGACACGGGAGTCGCTGATCTACCGCTGCCTCTATTGGTAAGTTTGTTTGTTTGTTTGTTTGTTTTGTTAGCTCCTAATCCTTTAAAATAGCAAAGTCACACAATAACACAAACAAACTAACCAATAGAGGCAGCGGTAGACCAGAAGCTCCCGTGTTCTGTGAGGTAAAATTACTGTTTTTGTCAAAGGAGTCTGGCGGCTTTGAAGAGAGCGATATTACAGCTTCACTAAAGTCATAAACTGCTGTCTGACCGCAAGGTAAAGCAAATATTCTAAATGTAGCGTACACTTAATAATATATAGGGTTTTTTTTTTCAGTGGTCCTTTTTTTAGGTGGCCAAACTAAGTTTTGCTGTGTGACCCCATCCACAGCAGTACATTGCTTAGCTTCTGTGCCCGTCCTCATGTCCTTCTACAAACGGGGGGGCGTGCCGCTCTCCGTCTACTGTAGGAAATACACTGAATATGGATAAGTACCTCATACAACCCCACTTCAAAAGATCGAAACTATCCCTTTAATGTCGAACTTTAGATCAGACATTTCTTTTCAAGCCGCTCATCTTTGCCCTGTAAAGAGCTGAAAGCTTGAGGGTCTAGAGGCATTCTCTGTAATGAGAGTGTGATGTGGCTACAATATGAGCCGATCTCCTGCGAGGCAAGACATCATATTGTTTCTGTTCATTCCCTCAGCTCCCGAGTTGCACTCATATCTTCTGAACTTCAAAGTTACCTGGCTTGTTTTACCCCCGGAGCAAAGCTGGGAAAAAAAAGAATGTGTTATCCAGTTAGTATAAGGGAATGCATTTTAATGGGCAAACCTTTTTTTTCCTCTACTCTCTGCAGTATTTCGTCTTTGACTTCCACGTCCCTCCTGACGTCATGTTTGATAAGATCATCAAGCTCTCTGTAAGTAACTGTACCCAAAAAGTACACGCTGCAGTACTAGTAAAAAAAACTGCTGCAACCCCATTTTTTCTGTTTTGATACATGGGTTGTGAACATTACACTATTGACATTTCATACTTTAGGTACACTTTATGTTTGATTTTAGCACTTTAAAATTTTAATGAAAAGTTTTAAGTTTTAAGAACATTGAATATTTTAAAGATAATATAACTCCTTAATACTTTATGGTACAGAGAAGAGGTGGTATGTATAGATAAGTGTGAAAACATGGAAAGATATTGCTGGTTAATGCATTAATTAGGTTAAATAATCAGTAAGTAACTTGTTATGTTTAATATAAAAAATTATGCAGCCCCTTGTTAAAAATAATGTCCATTGCCATCTGTTTCCCCATAACACTTTTGAAATATTTACTTTTCCAATACAATAGTGAATCTTTCAGATTTTGCTCTTAATATTTCATATTTCTCAATTATTTCTGCGCAGGTTATTCACTCTAAAAATCTTCTTCGGAGTGGGACATTGGTGGGAACGTTCAAGATGGATGTCGGGACTGTTTACTCGCAGCCTGGTAAACTACGAGCTCCGATATGAAGCTAATAACTGATCATAACATTCGTGCATAGTCTGTTTGAAAATGAAAATACATTTTGTCTTTTGTTCAACTGGATTTAATCAGAGCCGTTAGTTATTGACTTATCGACTGACATCTATCCCAGAACATCAGTTTTACCACAAGTGGGCCATCATGTCTGATCCTGACGACATAACGGCGGGGTGTAAAGGATACGTAAAGTGTGACATCGCCGTGGTCGGAAAGGGCGACAACATCAAGACCCCGCACAAAGCCAACGAGACCGATGAAGACGACATAGAGGGGTAATAAGCTGCTGCTGATGTGTTTCAGATTGAACTGATTTTGAAAGTGGTCAACTAAAATTTCCATTTTACTAGTGGAAAGTGGAATAACAAATGTTAGAGTGCAAATTATTTCATTTAACAGATGTTTTAACAGTGTTTTCTGCTTAATTTTCTTCATTTCAAAGATTAATTTTAGGGTATCTCCTATAGTATAATAAGTCAAGGTTCTTTTTTCTTTAACTATGAATATTTTACATTATTTGTATATGTATGTATATATTATTTACTTACTTCGCTTGCATAGATTAAGTTGTATACCCTCTGAATGTTTTCATGGGGGGGTATTTATCAGTCCAAACCATAGACTGTATATAAGGATGGACAGCCTAGGCTTCGTGCAGACCGTTTTGTAATCCGGCAAAAATTCATTTGAATGTGGGTAGTGGGTTTAGGCTGCGGCGGTGGGGCCGAAAAAAGACGCAACGGCCTGCGGCGAAAAGTTGAGACAGATTCAACTTTTGTTGTAACGCAACCCCGATGTCACGCTGCAGTGACCAATCATGTAACATGTAAAAAACGAAACACATGCACTTATCTGGCCGGCAGGAGTTCATGTAACAGCTGATTAACAAGCTGCAAAACAATGCACGTCCCTCATCTCTTTTTTCTCTCTCTTTCTCTGTGATGCTGTGAAATTAAGCTGCTTTCAAGTGCGCTCAGAAATCTTGGGATCATAACAATGCTCCGACGGAAAACAATCATTTTGAAATATAAAGTCTATGTGTGCTACATTGGGGGTTAGAGTAAACAACAGAACGTCACACAAATAGGCCATTAGTGACACTCACTGTGGGACATTCCTGCAGCGAATCACCTGATTCTGATTTTTGGTGTGAATTCATCGTAACAGCTCTCCATAAGTGAAGCCAAAACATCTGGATCGCCCCCTGGTGGCTGGCTGCATTAGGGTCCCATCTCCTCCATGTTAGTGGATGGGACGTGAGCAAAACAAAAAAAAATCAAAGTACACGTTCAATAAATTTTTCTCAAAGATGGATTTAGTCATTTTAGGAAGTTCGTATCACGCTAATGTATCTTCAAGTGTTCATTTTTCTGATAAGTTTAGTTTTAATTAGTTATTTGATGCTATAAAAACGGGGTGAAATATCATGATTGACAGCTGTGATTGACTCGTGATTGGTCGGGCGGGTGTAGGGGCGGGACTTCGATGCCGACCGATCGCTACTGCACAGACTCTGGTTGCAAAAAAGATGGCGTCGCTTGTATCCGGCATATTTATGCTTCACTTTTGTACAGTGGAAGGAAGTGGAGACGCGTCGTCCATCTCAATTAAATTAAATTAAATTTTACTTACAGTGTCGTATCATAACAAAAGTTATCTCAGGACACTTTTCATACAGAGCAGAGACAAATAACCTTTGTTCAAAAAAAGTTAAAAAATATTGAAATATTTGACAACTTTGACATAGAGTGGTGAATAATGATGATAAATAATATAATAACACTGTGTTATACTTCCAAGGATTTCTGGACATTCTCAAAAACGTGTTTAACAATCACCCAGTATCTTTAGAAACCTATTTCCACAAGCTGTACTTTTCTTAAATGTAATCAATAACTCCGCAGTCCTGTCTCTGAATGAGTTTCTGCGCTGCTGTTTGTCTCCAGGAACCTCCTGCTCCCGGAGGGCATCCCGGCAGAGAGGCAGTGGGCGAGGTTTTATGTGAAGATCTACCGCGCGGAGGGACTTCCTAAAATGAACACCAGCATCATGGCTAATGTGAAGAAGGCCTTCATAGGAGAGAACAGAGACCTGGTGGACCCTTACGTTCAAGTGCAGTTTGCTGGACAGAAAGTAACTCCCTCCACATCCCGCTGTCTCTTATTCTTTGCTCATTTCTAGTGGTGTTTTTACTCCCCGAGGGATCGTTATCGCTCCCCTTGAATGCACTGGTGGTTTTATGATGCATGCATCTGTAGTGTGGATTTTCAAATCTTAAATCTTAAATATGATCAACTATAAGTATTATTATGAGGGACCAGCATGCATAATTTATTTTGACTGGAAAACGTTCCGATTTTATTCCTGTTTTAAATATTTTACGGCCATTGGGTACACAAATCTACCTGTATGCAATTCAATTCAACCATTCTCGCAGATCCAATAATCACACGTCTACATCTCCCCATACATAAATACCTTAAAATATCAAGGGAAATAAAAGAGAAGACAGAAAAGAGGAAAAAGAGAAAGAAAAAAAGGTTGTAAAACCTTCTGGTTGAGCCTTAAGTATGCTTTAAAGGGATAGTTCAGATACTTATCCATAGTCAGTGTATTACCTACAGTAGATGGCAGTCTGGCAATGTACAGCTGCCACACAGCAAAACATATTTTAGCCCTAAAAAAGGACCACCTAAAAAAAAATCAATATCAGTTTAAGTGTATGCTATATTTTAAATATTTTATCTTGCTGTCAGACACCTCTTTCTGACTGTAGCCGTTATATCGCTCTCTTAAAAGCCACCAGACTCCTTTGACAAACACAGTTATTTTACCTCGCAGGACCCGGGAGTTGCTGGTCTAACGCTGCCTCGGTCGGTTAGTTTGTTTGTGTTATGTCGTGTACACATCGGGCGCGAATAAATTAATTCGCAGGAATGAATTACATATAAAGTCAATGTAAAGACGCGATTAGACGAGTTCCGTTTGGGCGATGCGAATGATACGAATTTGCAAATTTGCTAATTTGCGTGAGTTCAAAATTCTGAACTTCTACGGCGAGCGACACAAGTAACCGTGCGAATGAAGCGAGTCAAAACAGAAGATTCCAGCATCCAAACTCACGCGAATTAAGCGAGTAGGTTATTTTATTCTGGTCTGAACACAACATGACAGTATTGTGTGATTTTGGTGAATCTGAACTAACCCTTTAAAACAAAGTCAGTGAGGTAGAGTGGAAGTATAAAGATGTGCAAACTCACCATGTGTAAGGTTATTGAAGGAGCAAAACAGAGTGCAGTACGGTTGAGACAGAAACTGTAAAGCTGAGAGTTCTCTGTCAGTCCGAGGTGAGATGTTGTACAGAGTTATTGCTCTGGGCAGGAAAGATTTCCTGTAACGGTTCTTGTATCAGTCTGTTAGAGAAAGAGCTCCGCTGTCTGTGCAGTATGTGGTGGAGAGGGTGGTCGGGATTATCCCTAATGGATAACACTTTGTTCAGTGTCCTCCTCTGCACCACAACTTCAAAGATGTCTGCTTTGCAGCCAATTACGGAGCCAGGCTTCTTAATCAGTTTATTAAGTCTGTTGATGTCGCCGGCTCCAACGCTGCTCCCCCAGCAGACTACAAACTACTGACTGACTGCTACAGATTTATTTGTATGTTATATATTCATATATATTATGTTTAATAAAAAAGAATAAATATAAAGTGGGACTTTCAAAATAAAGGTGCATCTTAAAGATGATGGTACGTATCGATATTTTCACTTTGCATCGATGGTATTGGATCATTGATCTTTGAATCGATTTATCGATCCAGATCGATGTATCGTTACACCCCTAAACGCTGCCTCACGTATCCTGCAGCCGTTTTAGCCGTTCACTGTGTGCAAACTGAGAAATTACGACGCGACGTCTACGTGAACTGGTGGTTAAACAGCATGTATATCTCCAGCTTTAGTAACATATTTAATGGATATTTCATATTCTATTCAATGCATAACAATAACGGTACAGAATAATTAACCCAAATGGTGAACGCAATAACTGCAGGAAGTTTGTGTAAAACAAGAGATTTGGATGAAATTTGAGCAGATTATTTCCTGTCAGTATTGCTGATGAGTTTTATTCTTATTTTTAGGAACTTTTAATTCAATTCTCTGTATTATGGTTTTCTTTTTTACTTAATAGTGCTCCTATCCTGTTTTTTTTAAAAGTTTATAACTTGAATAATAATCCGAACTTTCAAACTAACAATTTCATTCCGTTTTCTTGACAGAACTGAATGAAATGCTGAGATAGAGGCCAACTGTATATCTTTTTTTTTAAAAGTTGTCTTACACGCCTTAAAATCAAGAAGGCCTCGTGCCCCCCCCCCCGTGAAGCTTTGGCGACCCCTAGTGGGAACCGGTGTTGTACAGCGCTCGAGTGTGACTCCTCCGTGTGTCTCCAGGGGAAAACTTCGGTCCAGAAGAGCAGTTATGAACCGATCTGGAACGAGCAGGTGGTCTTCACTGAGCTCTTCCCTCCGCTCTGCAAACGCATGAAGGTCCAGATACGAGACTCGGATAAGGTCAACGACGTCGCCATAGGAACCCACTTTGTCGACCTACGCAAGATATCAAATGACGGCGACAAAGGTACGTCAACACACACACACACACACACACACGCACGCACGCACACACACACAGTTTGTCTTACTAGCATTGATTATCTGTCAGCTGCATGACTTAGTCAGTCTTAACTAGTTAATGTTTTACTGTGGTAATTAGCGGTGCTGTATGAATCAAACCACACGACCCACCTGACCCTTTGCTAATGGCTGCATGAATTTAGTAGAAGACATTCAAATTTACTTGCAATCAATACATACATTAGCATATATTAAATCAAAGTGCAAGATCCATTATGGAGAATTTTCTGGGGAAAATCCCCACACACCAGTGATACAGTCACAAAAAGGAAAAATTGGTGAGCATGACTTGTGATTTCCATCACGACTGATCAGACAACAACCTTACAGAAACTCAAACAGTCCTTTATTTTCTCTTTGCCTCCGCCAGGGTTCCTGCCCACCCTGGGTCCAGCTTGGGCCAACATGTACGGCTCCACCCGTCAGTACACTCTGATGGACGAGCACCAGGACCTGAACGACGGTCTTGGAGAAGGCGTGTCCTTCAGAGCCCGTCTCCTGCTCTCCGTCGCCGTGGAGATCCTGGACACCACTTCTCCTGAGCTCATGAGCTCCACGGAGGTGCAGGTGGAGGGAGTGTCCAACATCTCAGAGGTGAGGAGACGACTCACACGGCTCAGTGGGCTTTGTTCTTTCTGCTGTATCTGTCTGAGGATATTATTCACGGGCTGTTCCTCAAAGTCAAGGATGTCGGGTCCTGCAGAGGCTGCAAGACCCCTTCTGAGCAGAACACATAAATTAAACAGGCTAGCGAGTGCACGTCATTGCGTCATCGAAAAGGTCCCACCTTCAATTTTTCACTTGACAAAAAATAAAAACATGAAAAAGCAAAAAAGGCCCAAGCAATATTTGAAACATGAAATTATCAACTATTGCTACCTATTAATAATCTGTACCCCTTCATTTATTTATTCACTTTCTATTTGAATGGATCTCACTGAATGCATTTATATTTTTTATCTAATAACTGAGCTGCCTAGTGTTTTTTGTTTCCTCTTTTTGTTTGATTTTTAACTCTTGCATAAGTTGTTTGAATCTGGCTGTTATCAATAAAGTTAAAAAAACAAAAAAAAAAACAGCTGTGCGCAAAGGATTGTGGGTGCTGTAGTTGCACAGAGGATACGAAGGATGCACACATGCATATTGTCTTGGTAAGAGGAGGGACAATCAGTCCTTCGTCAGGAGTTGATGATGTGGCATCCTTGAGAAGTCAGCCTTTGAATGATCCTTCCTTGACTTTGAGAAACACATACAGTTCCCACGAGTCCTTGAAATCCTTGAAAGTTCAGTTTGAAGGGGGAAAAAAATCAAGGCCTTGAAGGTTTTTCAAAATAGACATAAATAGACATGGGTCATCAAAATTAATTGACAAAACAGTCAAAGAAAAGCTGTTATCCTGACCTGTGGTCCGTGAGAACAACCTCTCCTGACCTCCTGACCCACAACACACAGTGTGATGTTTCAATCCACCATTATATTGGCACGAGTAGTTAACTGCTCATCAGGGAAATCAGAAACATTAGATGCTTTGCTTCGGGGCAAGCTTGCCAGCTATTCGATCTCTTGGCTGTTGATGGTGTGTGTAGTGTCCCCTGGGATCCCCAGTCATTCATGCCAGCAGGAGTCCGTGCCAGTTGTACTTTGTACTTTGCTTTAAGAGGAGAGACGGATTACTAATTTAATCAAATAAATGCTCTAAATTGGCTCATTTATCTCCTCATTGGTTTTACTCATCATTTGTCATCTATAACACACACAGTAAAATGTGTTCATCAATGGTTCTGGATCATTCGCAGGAAAGTGCATTTGTTCTTCTGAGAATAGGAAACGATGCCAATAACTGACTTTGGAGACGTAACAGAAAACAAATATTGTTTGGAAGATTGTGAGCTGGCTGTGGTCCATATATGGTCGTCGAATTAGCCAAGAATCAGTGCCATGATCAAACACGGTTCCTTTAATGCTAAACTTAGTACAGTTGCATCACATTCATTTTATTTTTCATTCATTTTAAATACCGTTTTTCATTTACTTAATATAATTATTGGGAAACAAATCGATGGATCGTACTTGCTGTTTTGAGTTGTTCTGAAAGTTCCCTAAAACTACCATATGAGACTCAG
>JAOVVB010105294.1:0-12937 GCA_028570985.1 Heterobranchus longifilis | reverse complement strand
GAGGGAGGGGGGACGCGTGCACAGACGGACGGAGTGTGATTCTTACGCGGTCCAGGTGACGGTGGTGGGCGTGGGGTTGCTGTTGGCCATGCAGAGCAGCACGGCGTCCGAGCGGCCGACGTACCAGTTGTTGTCGTAGCCCTCTATGGAAACGGAGGGGGGGTCTGAAAGAGAGAGAGAGAGAGAGAGAGGTGATAAAGGACAGCGTTTATACACTGTTGTTATGTGGTTTGCTCCGATTCCACAGAGGCGTCCCACAGCACTGTGTCCCACGGCAGTGTCCTCTTTTGTTATTGCTGTCTTGCAAACTTGCACTGAACTTGTTTTCAATGATAAGACTCCATCAAACCTGCAGTAAACTCATAATTCATTCATATTGGGATGGACGGTCGAGATTTTAGCTCGCAGAGTCTTTGCTCCCGTGGGAATCACTTTAGCTTAGCATCATCGCTAATATCTGTTCTAGGTACTTCCTGAATCCTGTTACATTCAGGGACAAACAATTGATTTTATATTGAAATATGTAATGTTACATCCTGTGATTCCTCAGAAGTCTAGGCGTCATCTCATTATTACAAATTTTACGACCTTAAATGTTTAAAGACCTTTTGGTCTTTTTAAAGGTCCAGTATTCTACTAAAACATGTTTACATGCTTTCATGTTCAAAAAACACATTATTTTTCTCACACTGTCTGAATATCTGTTATCCATGCTCTGGTTTTTGCACCTGTCTCTTTAAGCCCCTCCTCCTGAAAAAGCCCAGTCTGCTCTGATTGGTCAGTGTTTCAGGGTCTTCCGTATCTGCGCTCTCGGCGTCTCTGCACCGTCACTGCAGCCGGGGAACGACTGTAACTGCGCTGGAGCTGAACTTTCCCTACATATAGTGCAGTTGTTGTGACATCACAACCTTACAGAAGTCCTGACGGCTCGTTTAAAGGCACAGTTTCTGAATACGTTTTGATAATTTAACAGTATTTATACAGCACTTTGCACTTGCTTTACAATTAAAAAAAAAAAAACATGGACATCTCATTTTTACAATATGGGACCTTTAAGAATTCGCAGATACAACTGAATCTTTTCACCAAGTTGTGTGGTTCATAAGGTCTTTAAACTGCAGGTCACCGTTGTGTCACGAGCGTCTTTTTGTAACATGCAGTTGCGTGTGCGCAGTGCACAGTGAGGAGCAGTCTTTCCCAAAGTTAGAGTCACAGGCCCTTTTTTTCTTGGGTCACCAGTTGGCAGAGTCAAATGCATTTTTATTGACAATATCCTCGTATCACATTTGATTATTGTTGTGATGCACTTTTATAATGCAATATACATTTCATTTCATATCCATAAATTCATGGTTTGTTGTGTACTTTATCAGTAGTTTATAAATTCAGATGTCACGGCAATTCATGATGTGTTTTTGTAAGTCTGGGTCCCGGGGAGACGCACTCTTTTGGGTGTCGAGCTGAAAAAAGTTTGGGAACCTCTGGTTTAGAGGGCTGATAGTAAACAGGATGACATAATAAATCATAAATCTGTTATTGTTCTACTAATTTGTGCCAAAATGTCACATCACACACAAAACCTCAATACAACAAAAAAAACAAACAAAGGGACAGTATACCCTGTGTGTGTAGTGATGTGTGTGTGTAAGCTACGCTGTATCCTGAGTAAAAAAACTACCTTAAAGAGCTTTTCAAGGCACTGGCTCTTATACCAGGAGGATGAGAAAATCAGTTAGCATCACTCTCATAAGAGTCTTATTTTACAGAGAAGGCAGAGTGTGTGTGTAGGAAGTTAAAACAGGCAGCACAGAAAAGCTTAGCTGTGTTTGCCTTCACAGAGAGAGACTGACAAAGAGAGAGAGACTGACAAAGAGAGAGAGACTGACAAAGAGAGAGAGACTGACAAAGAGAGAGAGAGAGAGAGAGAGAGTGCGAGGAGCGGACAGTGTGTGGGAGGGTTAAGTGTGTGTGATGTGTGTGTGTGTGTCTGATGTGTGTGTGTGTGTGTGCGCGTGTGTTCCTCCTAGAGAGCGTTGACCTATAAAGGCTGATCTGAGTTACATGGCAGACAGGAGACATGATCCCTCACACCATCACTAAACTAACACACACACACACACACACACACACACACACACACACACACACACACACACACACACACAGTGAGGAGTCGCAGTGTGGAAGTGTGTGTGCTCCAGTACTTCTATCTTTATGAGGACCAATTTTCGGACTTTTTTGTCCGTCGTCACCTCGATTAAAAGGGAAACGTCGGTGTTTTTCAACCTGGACCCTATTTTTCACATGTGTCTGAGTGACTAATGCGGAAAATAATTTCTGAAAGTGGTCCAGTACCGAGCAAGCCACAAAACGGTCTGCAGTAATCCTTCGGGGCAATGGTGCACCGTCAATGCATGTAATAATAAAAGTGCTGGTTTTTTTACCTCTGAGTTGTTATTATTAGTGTCTGACCACATTATGGAAAAGACCCTGCAGAGAAATAAAACACTTTTCCTTACCTTTCGCTTGATGCGGTCTGTTTGTTATTGTGTCTAACCAAGTCTCGCTCTGAAGTCTCACGTGGCTTCCTCCTCGAAACTGAAAGCTAAATATTCAGCCATGACATTGAAAATCGCTCAGCTACACTTTCTGTACTTCTCTTTGTCCCCAGGTTTCCAGCTGAGGGTTGGTTTTAGGGTAAAAGTTACACTCAGGTTTCACGTTAGAGTCAGAGACTAAGGCATGTGTTTTTTCTTACAGCTCTCAGCTTGACAGGTGAGACTCAGCCTTGTATGTACATTCTGTAAATACATGTGTGCACCCACGCACAAATGGTGCACACACACAGATGGTAACACACTGAGATGAGCATGTGATAATTTGACAGGTGTGACCCCGGGTTCTGCATGTGTGTGTCGCCAGGGGTCCTGTGCTCATGTAGAAGAACCTCTCGTACGTATTGCTCATTATTTCTTGCCGCAACTTGACAGGCAGTTTGATTACGCGTGTGCGTCGCCTATGTCTGTGTGTGTTGTCTAAAAATTGCAGATTATGAAAAGAGGCTGAACAAAGACAATCCGTTCCATCTTTTCAGTAAACGGCAGCGAGGTCACGCGGTCGAAACGATGCTGTCAGTATCCCGAAATCTGTGTAAAGCCACGCTGAACCTGTCTAATATTTTAATCCCATGAAAATAAATGGATTGGATGAAAGCAATGTGTGTGTGTGCGCACATTTGTGTGTAAACGTGAGTGTTTTTGATTTTCTATACTCCTGAAAGTAAAGCGATGAAAACACTCGAGTGCCAAAATGTTGTGCAACTAACTTTTAAAGAGCTGTTCTTATAGTTTGGGCTGAGGTGTAAAATTGGGTGTTACCACAAGCATCTGTTTTGTCTGTCGTCATATTGCATGCAATTACTGAATTCTGGATTCATTTGTCACAATCTGCTGAAAAATTAACAACTAAGGAGAAACGGTGGCAAACACAAAGACCTTGAAGGATGCTACAGTTAATGCAGTGCACACCGCCCTGCTGCTGCAGGACTAACCAGTGAAGGATCACAGTCACACAGATGTCATAATGGTGGAGTGTGATGCACGTGTGCCAGCTCATCTGTTGAAAAACTTTATTAGTTATTGGATTGGCTAAGTTGGGATCATGTGGTAAACATATGCTTGGTGAGTAAAGGGTTAAAACAACTTTAGTTTTAAGGTGTTTTAAAGGGATCTTTGGGGGATGTGTGAGGAACTTATCCTTACTTACAGCAGTGGTTCTCAAAGTGTGGTCCGGGGACCCCCAGGGGTCCTTCAGGGGGTTCCAGTAGGTCCCCAGCAGAATAATTTATTTTCACTATAACTCCATCCATCAGTAACATAATGACAGAATGTATGATGGCTATTTTGCTTTTATACACTTCCTGTAATAAAACATCTAAAAGTTAGATGAGGGACCCTGAGACAAAAATCTAATCAAATGGGGGTCCAGAGGAATTAAAAAATAAATATACAGATATACAGTTTTGGTAAATAGATAGATGGAAAATAATAAATAAATACATGTTCAAAATAAATTAAAATTAAAGGCAATAATAATAATTATTATTATTTATATTTATATTATTTAAAAAAATGGAAGATGAAAAAGCAAAATAGGGAAATTATTACAAAGGTAACTAAATAAATAAGGAAATATCAACGCATGTCATATTTAATCATTAATTAATTATTTTTGGTACATTTAATGGCTTATTAATTTATTTATCTAGACACTGATGTATATATTATTAATTAATTAATTTGTAACTGTATTTTTGCCTTTATTTCTTATTTATTCAAATGTTATTTTTAAATGTAATTATTCATTTTTTTATTATTTATTTATTAAGTTATTAATTTCTGTATATTATTTTTTTGGGCAGCTTCTGTCCTCCACAGTGGGGTCCCTGGTATATCCTCTGTCTTGTAAGGGGTCGTTGTCTGAAAAAAGACTGAGAGCCTCTGTCTGACAGTAGACGGCGGTCGGCAGGCCCAAGGTTCTTCCTTTGTATCCTCTGGTTCATAAAAGTGTCATCTTGTCTCCACAGTGAACGGCATTTCGGCACCGCTGTCATAATCACTTGTTTTTATTTTCGTGCATATTTATTCCATAAACCACGGAGAGTCTGACCCAAACTGCTGATCTGCAGAAGACAGTGTACGGCACCGTTATGCGCTTATGCATAAGAATACAGAAGTTCTACGGTTGAGAAAATGGGTAAAAGGTAAAGTGGTGCAAATATTCTAAATATAGCGTACACTTAAACTGATATTTTAGGTGGCTAAAATATGTTTTGTTGTCTGCCCCCGTCCACAACAGCACACTGTTTAGTTTCTGTGCTGGGACTCCTGTCTGATTCTCCTGGGACGTGCTGACCGCCATCTACTGTCGGTAATACACAGACTATAAAATCCCTTTAAGCTCTCGTTCCCTCAGAAGAAGTCCCAGCAGCCGACTGCATAATGACCTGGTCCCATAATAAATCAAGAGAAGACTGGGAGCGAACTCTTGTCCTCCATTATCATGTACAGTCAAACAGCAATTAGTTTCTCTGCTCTGGTTGTTTACACCATGTTCCCAAACTTGTTAGTGACAGTCACTCTGCAGGGCTGCGATACTGCACAGTGTGCACGTGGGCCTTTATATTATAGAAACAGACTTTTACAACAAATCGACAGGAGCATTTTGTATTGCTGTGTTACACCCACAGTGTTTAAACTATGCAAAACTAAAAATGTGTTCTCAGACGTCAAAGCAAATCGACCAGATGTTGTTTTTGTTATTTAGATCATTAAACAAGTGAGAAAGTGCTGTACACTAATATTAAAGTATCATCTCCTCATCATCGATGTCTCAGCTTGGATAGAAATGTGGACAATCTGTGTAATGTCTGTAGATCAGAGTTGAAGTTTCTGCAGGTGAGTGCCAAAGTAAAGGCCTCAGGACTCTGGCAAGACACTCTTTTAGATCCAGCCAAGTTATTTGTATTCTTAGTTGGACGCCAATTAAAAAGGCGAATTTATGTTTGATACGGATATGGACGGAGCCTTCTGTCTGTACTCTAAACGGAGCAGTACCAATGGAAATTTAAAAAAAAAATATGGTGGTATGTAATGGTGATGCATGTACATACATGATGTAATAGATATAGCAGGGTCCAAAATTAACTTTCCAATGATTAGAAATGGTACGCAGTGTAGTAGACATCATCTGGATGGATGAAAAGTTATATTTGCACATTTATATTTTATTCTACAAAGCTAAAAGCTAAAAGTAATCTGTGGCAATCGCAGACGTTAGCTTAGCTGTGTTGCTCGATCTCGCGAAAGCTCGTTACAGAGACAGAAAAATGTCTCAAACTAAGTTATTTTTCTCCTGATCTGTCCGTCTGAAAAATGTCGTTTTAGTGTGAGATTGTTCAGGAGATGTGTGGCTTCTTGTGAAAACTGGGTCACGTGACACAGATACAGGAAATGACTCAGAGTTGCAGGATCTCGGTCTATCCACTGTCTCTGATAGAGTGTTTTCTATATTGGTGTGTTTAATGGCCGTCGTCAGAAACTTTTTGGACTCGTTTGCCCTCTGGTGGATGGAAGTATGTCAAAGTGTGTGTGTGTGTGTGTGTGTGTGTGTGTGTGTGTGTCTTCCTTACATTCCACCGAGAGCTTGACGGGGTAAACCCACGGCCGCTCCTGTGTCCTCTGGTCGACCATGCAGGTGACCTCCCTGCCGTTATCTGCCGGCGTGGGGACCAGCCGATAGTCGCTGCGCACCGTCACCGTGCCATCCGGCCCGTTGGTGGTGCTGGTGGAGTGGTTGCCTCCGACCGACGCCAGCCACTTGATGGTGGCCGCCGGTTTGCCGTCCGCCGCCTCGCACTGCGCCACCACCACCGACTTGGTGCCGGCCTGGACGGTCACGACTTTGGCCGAGTTCTTGGGCTTGGCTGGAAGGAGGGAGACGGAGCGAGAAGTCAGACAAAGAAAAGAGAGAGGTACGGCGATAAGAGAAAAATTGCAGCGGCAGGAGAGCGATGAAAGGGTAATGAAAAGAAAGATACATCAGACGTGAGGCAGGGGAGGAGGGCAGGGGGAGAGCAGAGGAGGGAGAGCTTCAATCAGTTTGTTGTGCATATACTGTACACGGTGGCATCCTACTGCGGCTGAAATGAAAGTCAGAGGGGGGGAGGCCCTCTGGTGTGACCCTGGGCCACTCAACATCACAGAGACACAAAGAGAAAGTACAGCTAGCGCCTTAAAAAAGTCTTAGAGTATCTACATATAAAGCATCGTAGAGCATTAGAATTTTTAATCCAGTTAATATATGCTTTTTATGATTTAATAACAGCTGGTACGCTTGTAGAATATTCCAGAACAAAGCTTCATCCCTTTGCAAACGAAAACTTGAAAGGAAGAAAAACAGCCTCGTCTTTGGTCCAATTAGGTTGTGAATGAGCTTCATCATCACAGATTTTTTTTTTGCAGGTGGTAAGTAAACCATCTAGCATACAAACACGAGGCTTTCACATTCCAGCAGTTCTATGCAGATCGCTGCTGTCCCCTCTCCCGTCACATTAGCTTTGTTAAATGTAACTGGACTTGTTCTACAAAGTGCCAGTGTTCCATGAAAATGTCCTTTCTTAAAGGAAAAAAAAACCCCAGCTAATTCTGACACACTATCGATCAATCTGTAAATGTCAGTGAGTTCCATTATTTCGTGAAGTGTTGCAGTTATTCGACCCACTCTTCTTAAACATGCGTCATGTTGCACTGCAGGATGTGATTTAGTACATTTCCCCTAAATGCCTTTCAATCTGCTGCATGCTGGCTGCATGTGTACAGAGACACTAATGGACATAATGGAACTGAATGACTAACATATCATGAAAAACTCCGGCAAGTATTAAAAACACTTTTTCTTTGCCAATGCATTGCCTGCTGGTTTATTGAGGCTGTATGCTCTTTGGTGGGAGAAGTGCGCTCTTTATATTTCTATTCATTTAAAAAAAAAAAAAAGGTTGAACCTTTTCTGCTACATGTACAGCTGGACTGCAAATACTTCAACATAGTGCCATGCTGTATTCATTTTGATTGAATTATTCATGACAATAAAGAAAAATACACCACCAAAACACAAAACAGACCTAGAAATGCTAGGCATATCAATAGGCTTTTAGCATTACCCTCAATAGTTAAAGGTTTTCCTTTTAGGAAACACTGAAATTAAGGTTTTGACATGTCCCTCGTCTTCTGCATTACTGTGTTTCCTAAATGCATCAATTAGCTTACATAAAGAGGTAGTCAGAAACACTTGATTTCGCTTGTATTTATCATTATTCTTATTAATAAGAATAAGAAAACAGTTGAAAAGTCGCCACATTCAGCACCACAGAGGCGAGGGGGGAGAGATGGTGTTAATTTCACTAAGTACTCTTTATTATTATCTAGAGTTTGAACGTGATGTCCTGTAAACTCAGATGGCTTTTGATTGACTGTCAGTGTTTCTATCGCTCATAAAATCGCTCGTTATAGTTATGGCGTGGACTCTGCCACCCACTTAAAACTCTATATTTATAGTTATTGTTATCGGAGAGCAGTAACGTTTCCCGAAACCAACAATTCGACATTCACGGCAGCTGTTCAGAGGTGAGAAAGGAGGCAGGGTTTCAACATCTCTCTCTAGCTCTCTCTCTTTTTTTTCTCTTCCAAAACACAACTATTTCTGTCAGCCGAGTGAATGTCTTCCAGAGCTTTTCACCCGGGCTTCCAGTGTGGCCTTTGGGACAACTATAAATACTTAGTGGTGTGACCGGGTCTTTAGCCTAAATGAAGTGCCAATCCTGCTGATTCTGGAGAAGTCAGAGGTTGACATATCACCGCCTCACTGGCTTTGTGGTGAGTGTCATGCATCAGTTTTCTGATAACTTTTGGCCATGCATCAAAGCTGCATGCTGCTGTGCAGATTTGCACTTGTGCAGCGTGCAATGCTCGGTTATGTAAAAAGAAAAGTTAGAAGGACAGGACCCATTCTAAATATGTATCTGCTTTAGTCAACACATTTTTCTGATTTATTTCTGATTTAGAATCCCCTTCCTCCTTTCATTTCCCATCATTATTCCTTCATGTTAATTTAAAGTCTATGTTTATTTGTGGATAGTGGATGACTGTGTCAGATTTGATCATATATTATATTAAATCCAAATCCAGCTAGCATAGCAGTCAAAAACTGACAATTTTCAGTTGATCAGCCATGACCAGTAACCGGTCGATCAGTCTCATATATCCGGTCAAATTTAATTAACACACACGAGAGGAGTTTTTCTGCACTGTGGGATAACTTCAGCCCAGACTGTAGACTGACAGGCTCACTCACTTAAGGTGAGCTGACCTTCAGGTGGACAGCTCATCTCATTTTAGTATTATTTATTATTTATATTCAGTGTTTTACTATGAACAATACAAAATCAAGTTCCCATGACAGAAAAGCTACAAAGTGTATGCTGTCAATTATTCTAACTATTGAAAACAATCAGAAATCGGAATTGGCCAAGAGAATTGAAAATCGGAGCATCTCTAGAAGAAGGTGGTTTGGATTGATCTTTATCAGGCTGGAGGATCCATCCCTGATGTGTTTTGTGACATTGTGTTGCCCGCTGCTATTCCTCACATCAGTCTGAGGCGTAGGGTTAGTACAACGTAATTAGAAGGTCAAGAAGTGTATTTTCCTTACCATATGGGTATTGATCACTAAAATCATGCATCATGTATGTCACAAATATTGTTTAACCATTGTGTGTGTAAATCAGTAGAGGGAAAGTAATCAGGTATGGAGAACCTAAAAATGTAATGCCTGTGAAAGACGTAATAATGTTGGTGTATGTTCTGCAATGTTGAAGATTCATTAAAATGTTTAATTGTTTTTAAAAAATATAATCTGCTCCCTCTGCATTATAATGGTGTAAAACCTTTGTCTGGGTGAAACTGGATAAAACCAGCCTTGACCAGGCAGCAGGGTAAGTTAGGGATTTCCCACCATTAGGTCATCAGTTTCAGAATGACACCGGTAAAAAATAGATAGCTATGATTGGATATGTTTTTGTGACACCATTATTTATAGAGGGATCATTGGTGATTTTGGTAAAAAGGTTTTGAAAGTCAATATAAGGTACTGCATCACTGTAAAGATTCAGTTCTTCTCTGCGCAAAGAAGGCTCGGGTTTATGTCTCGATCTGAAGAATAAACTCTCTGCATTGAACTTGGTTGTTGTCCAGTGATCTTTTGGGTCTGCTCATTGTCTCCAGTAGCAGTTTAAACCATCAGTGACATTTAGTGTTGAGATAAGAGTTTAGACTTTTACACCTGGCCCAAAGCCAGACTTTTATCCTCGACAAAGGCGAGCAGGAAGCTATGCTAACAGAGCTGAACAAACACTACACCCCCCGCCACCACTCTGGTAACTATCAATAGGTTGAATGTCTATTGACTGACAGGGAGACAGGAAAAAAATGCATTACAGTAATGTTTCTAAAACTGCATGAGGTGCGTTTGGTTTATGATCCCATGCACTTAGAAAGCTTAAAAGGTGAACACATTACTGTCATATTCACCACATGCTTTCATTTTAAGTATTCAAATTGCATTTTGCTGAGTGTTTCGCCAATGATTGTGGTTTTTATAAACTTTTCAAAACTCCCACTCACATTTGCTTGCCTTCCCTCAAAGAGCCATTTGCTGTGAAACACCGGCCAGTAGCGGGTAGGGATTCTCGGGACCCTTCGGCAAGGCAGATGCTTGCCCTAACTTGAACCTGAGACTTCTCTGAGACGGTCTTTCTTTTCGCCTTGGCAGGCAGTTGCATATCAAGGCCTGTGACTGGAAGATTGCCAGTTTGAATCATAAACAAGTAGGGCATATCTGCCAAGCGTGAAGATTTGTAACCGAGTGTGAAGCCGGCTGTTGCTGAATTAAGGTGGCATTCGCACAGGACAGCTGACATCTGTCATAGTCACAGAGTTTGTGTTGAAACCATCCAGACACCCAGAAAGCTAATTAGTGAAGCCCAGTATTGACCCACATTATTATTTACATTTGGCCCACATGCATGTCATGCAGTGATGGAGCCATTGCAATCTGGCTGCAAGGACACTAACTTAACCTTGATATTGTGCACAAGTGATGGGACGGGCCCAGCTTTTACACCAGATTACAAGTGGTTTGTTGCGCTTGTCCCAGTATGCAAATGCTGCACATAGCCTACAGTGTTTTACATGCGGCTGGTTAGAGACGAGCCATTTTTGGACCAAACCCCCCCTTACCAGCACCATAACTGACCCATTTACTTGCTCAGATCAACCAAAGTTGACCCAGAATCATCTCCTCTCTGGGTTGCGTTTGAAACCGTTAGAAGCAATCTGTATAAATTTCAGAGGCTGATGAAGTCCTTTTGAACGTCACATTTTTTAGCAGCCTGGCTCTAAGGATGGCACTAATGGATGGCTTGCCATATAATTATGTACAAACAATATCTAGAGGATAAAGTCTACTAACTTTGGTGATTTTGGGGGGCAACTATTGGGTGGATTTCAATGAAGTTTGGTCCAAACATTCATGTCCCTGTACTTTTTTTTTTTTAAACTCGTATGCAATTATATTATATTATATTTGAGTTATAACCAACCTAAACTGGTCAACTACACTGTACTTAGTTGAGTTGCTGGGTAATAGTGGAGGTTTTTCTTAGTATTTCAGTGATAGTTTATCTGTATTTACCTACTTAGTTAACAGTGGTAATAATGCACTATAATTTACCATATATTTACAATACATATGTAATAATTAGGAGACTGTAAAAGGAAGGGTTACCCATTTTCCGTGACATTTTTCGTGATGAAACGTAGTTTGGAGACCAGACCTCCTGGTTAAAGAAACTACAACTTCCTGATTACAGCACAGCAAGTTGTGATCCGACTACTTTGAAAGTTCTGTAGTGTTGTGTAGAACTTTCCTGATATTTCCATGCGCCACTCCTCTACGAGCTTCCCCAAACATAAAAAAGGGTCAAGGAAAGAGACAGAAAGTCAACTACAACATGCCACCGGTGACCAGCAGTGTTTTCATGAAGTGGAATCACCAAACGATGTCTGCTCACACTGACGTGGAGCCTGCACAGCAGACAGATTTGGATTTAGCAGCAGTGGCGGGTGCCACATATCAATGTTTCCGCCTCCTCTCCCTCCCTAAACTGGGATTTATTCACTGCTGTATCCTGATGAAGGCAGCCGAGTGATGGATTTTTTTTATTTTCTACTTTGCTGCATACATTAGCCAAAAATCAATAAAGGCTTCTGGATCTTGTTAAATTTTTTGGAATGCATGTCTCACCAGCTGCCCAGGTTTGTAAACATCTTCTCTCAGCTTGACACACTGCTGCTGAATATTTCCAGACATTGTTGGGGAAAAACATCTGTTTGGCTCTCCACGTCTCCTCAACTGTTAACAATACATGAATATTCAAGGAACACAGGAATAGTTTACACTGCAATTACTCTGCCGTGTGTGTTGTTTTGACAACTCATTATTGGCTGCTAAAATTGTTGACAAAATGCATTAATTGAAGTTTTGGACTAATTGAGCTAATTTCAGCTTGAGAGCACAAGCCCAGAGCCTAAAATGTGGGAAAAAAAATAATGCTAATTTCCAATGTCACTATTGTTATGCAAAAAGTAAAAGCTGAAAACACATTTTGACTTCTAAACTCGGCACAGACGCATTTCAGGAGCCTTTGTGCTGCTGCGTTTAACTGCGTTTTGATTCATTTTACTGACTATTTGAGGGCAAATGTCAACTCAAGGGTATTTTTATTTTTTTACCTTCCTTTGTCCGTTATCAACAACTCGACTGTATAAAGACTGGATGCTGTTGCCGATTCACCAAGGTTGTCAAACAGCAACATTTGTGATTATTGATTTGGTGTATCTGCTCTCTGACACAGTTTCAGTGGATGGAAAACGGCTCTATACTTGTTTTATTTAGGTTATCTTTCTCAGCCACAGAGCTCCTCTTTAATGGGCATCGCTAAGATTTTATCAACTACTCTTATCGATACTCCTTATCGGTTCGGTACTTTATCGGTATTCTTATCGGTACGTTTTCATTCTATCTGCTGTTTAAAAAATACAGCCTGTTATTTAAAAGGAAATCATTCAGAACAGGATTTTAATTTATTTATATTTTAAATAAATAATGTAAATAGAAATGTTGTTTCTAGAGAAGTAACAGTAATGTTTGCAAGAGGAAAATCACTCTATAAACTCAATATCTCCCTGGAAACAAATCTAAAATGCAATAAAATAAATATTCCTGACATTAAAGAATGAAGAATATAGACATCAGTGAGCCT